>JAOXJP010236276.1:0-23875 GCA_025762735.1 Platanus orientalis | reverse complement strand
CTTCCGCATCATTTATTTTAAATTAATTGAGGCTTTGAGAAATTTTCAACATCAATTTTTGGTATCTTCCCCTTGTACTGCATCAGTTTGATAAACTACACAAAGCGGTGTTCATCAGAGTTGTTCTTTATCCACATTGGATTGCAAACATATTGCCGGTTAGTTGGATTTTTTGAAAATTTAAAGGTTATCGATCGGGCATATGCCCAATCAATCAAGAGGGCATGGCCCGATCTTTCGGCTAATGCGCGATCAATCGGGAAGCTCATTGGGTGAAATTTTGAAAAATGGAAACGTTGTGATTTTTTTCATTTTTCGTTTGTGGAAATTTGTAGAGACATGTCAAGGCATCTATAGACTTGCTTCATGACTGTTCAACATGAAAGAGTGCCTAGAGTGTCTACAGACACATCTTAAGGTGTTCTTACAATTTCTATAAAAGAATGACAATCTCTGTAAACTTAACTTGGAAATTTTTAATCTCTCCCAACTCTTTCTTAAACCTTTGTGTTTTGTGAAACCTATTATTAACTGTATACAATTTTGGAAGATTACCCTTAGTCTTCAAGGGTTGATTTCACGGTGCTGCAAACCACCGATCAATAAGACAACTTCGGTTGGACCCGTTTTATCCTAGAGACAAGTTTGCTTACTTGTTGCAATCTCTATTTCTTTTTAGAATGGAGTAGATGAAAAAATATTGTCTTAAGGAAAGTGTGATCTGTGACTTGGGCATTGTTACTCCTTTCTTCTTGTTATATCCCTGCAACCAAAACTTAGTTTCTAACAGTTATAAGACTCGAATCTTCCCAAATGTATAAAGTTACCTTGATTATTAATATTCAGGATTTAAGATATAAAAAATAAATATTCCTGCTATATATACATGCCATGAAGATTTAAAGAAAGAAAAGTGACTATGATTCATAGTGATGCCTGTACACCATTATACCCCTTCAAGTAGATGACATCGGATATGGTGGCAACTTATCCCAAAGATAGTGAATACAAGATCCTGAGAGACCCTTGGTGAATGTGTTGTAAAGCTACTCCATGGTGGAAATAAAGCAAACTCAGAATGTAAACTTGGCAATCTGATATTGCAATGCACTGGTAAGACTACGATAAAAGGTAAGGTCAGCTGAAAGTTGTCCATGATAAGTAGAAACTTTGTTCCTTGGCGTTGCTAGAAAGTGACACAAATTTTTAGTACCTAACATTTTGGATTTGGTTAAAAGATTGACTGCATACTTGTTTTGGGTAAGAGTATCCCTATTGAGAAAAAGAAAAAAAGAAGGAAGATCCTCTAGATCTTTCATATCAAATTTAGTCTCCAAATGATCAATGAAACTGGAGATGGCGGTGGAACTATTCTAGTGAATCGTCCGCTTATAAGAGAAGCATGAGCATGCTATTAGAAGGCCACCGAATTAATTGAACTAGGCTCAGGGAGGCTGTTTGAAATCATAAATAGCTTCTGATACATGGTTCAGAATGGTTTTGTTAATAAAACCTTGTGGCTGTGCAAAATAAACTTCCTTGTTTAAATGCTCTTGCAGGAGATAATTTTTGCTATTAAGTTGGAATCTATCAATTGCAAGCACATGCAACAAATATTAGTGTGTGAATGGTAGTGGGCTTGGTTAAATCCTTTCGTGTTTAGATGAACTTTAAATCATTCCATTTGTGCATCATGTTGTTAAATCTTGTACATTGATTTTGAACGAACAAGTTTCATAGAAGGGTGATAAGGTACATGCACTCATGTACCATTTTTGACTAAGGTATTGAATTCCTCAGCCATTGCAGCTCACCATACTTGTTAACGGCAGAAATGCATGTTGGCTCAGAGTTTTTGACCAAAGTGGATAAGCAATCTGGCAAGGGCTTCCATGTTGAACAAAAATAGCTTAAATTTTGCTTATACCCACATGAAGGCAAGTGGTCATATGTTGATGTTATACCAGGCTGAGCAGTTAGGTGATGGCAATGTTTATGATTTGAGGAAGAACAGGCTGTGAGGTGGATGCTTGTGGAGATGGCGGCTAAACCGGTGTACCAATGACAGATGATGAAAATGTCACCAAAGATACATACAATATCGGTCATTGATCTAGATTGTCTCGAAGCATGAGATGGACACATCAAATCAACTATTTCATCTCTCGATGCATGAGCCAAAGATGATTAGGAGAGGTTGGCATGTGAGATGATGAGATTGGACTAAACCGGGTGGTGGGTGCATGAGAGATGTGTTGGAGTGAAGTCTATGCACATTCGGGTGAAGTGGGCTGCAGACAAATGAGACACCAAAAAAGTGTCGGATCAATCCAACTACCCAACAAATCGATCCAATTGGTCGGCGGATTGATTTGATGCTAACGAGACAGATTATGGAAAGTCCGTGGAGCACTAGGAAACTTAGGTTTTGGGGTGGGATCAAGTTGTATGATCTATATAAGGTCTTTATTGTTGTTTAGGGTTTATGAGAGTGAAAATATTGTGAGAGGAGAGTGGCTTGTGAGAGATTGAGAGAGAACTCTTGTAATCTTCCCAAAATAGTGAAGCTTTCTCAGTTGCTTTGTGATTTTTTCCTCAACTTGGGGTTTTCCACGTAAATCCCGTGTTCTTGTGGTGTACTTGTGTTTTGATTGTTTTTGTTTAGATTATTATTGCTTCTTGTTTGGTTAATTGATAGGCTTTTGGCTTAAACCCTCCCCAACAAGATGATGATTTGTAGATTGGTCTTGGTGGTGAAACTATAGGAATGGGACCGAGATTAGAAGATGAAGGTGGCTTTTTACAACGTGCATGATCTGCGAAAAGAATGTTATGTTCATCAACAACTACATATAAACCTAGGCTGTGTCAGGTTCAAGGCAGCAATGCTCCTTAAAAGTGGGTTGTATTCGAATACACACATAACCGATATTGATTCAAACTTATTTGAGTTGTAAGGTGTGGAAGGGATAGTGTAACACCCCAAACCAACGGTTCAAAAATAAATAAATACAAAAAAAATTAATAATAATAAAAAAGGAAAGGAGGGAAAGAATTGAAAGGAGGGAGAATGAAAGATGGAAAAGAGGGAAAGAGAGAAAGAAAGGAAAGAGAGAGAAGAAGGAAAGATGGAAAAGAAGGAAAGAGAGAGAAGAAGGAAAGATGGAAAAAAAGGAAAGAGAGAGAGGAAGGAAAGATGGAAAAGAAGAAAAGAGCGAAAAAAAGGAAAGAGGGAGAAAAAGGAAAGAGGAAAGGAAGGAAAAAATTAAAGAAAGAAAAAAATAATAAAGATGGATCGTTCAGCCATTGATGACTGAGTAACCTTGTGAACCAACAAAGAGAAAAAAAATAGAAGAATAAAAGAGAGAGTGAAGAGAAAGAGAGAGAGAGAGGGAGAGGGAGAGAGATAGAGATAAAGAAGAGCAAGAAAGAAGAGAAAGAGAGCTACCCAACCGTGAGTGACAACCTTAATCTCGTCTAAGTAAGAAGAAAGAGAAGGGGAAGTCGTCGCATGATCTGGAATCGCAATGGAATACGAGGAAAACCTCATAAATGAGCAAAAAACATGTAAATGGTTTGATTCTGCGGTTAGAATTCACATTTAGAGATTTCATTATATCTAATATGAAAGTCTATTGTTATAATTTTTGTAGAGATAAAATGAATAGAAGTGTTTAATCAATGATAAAATATTTAGAATTAAAGTGAAGACAATAATTATATGTACTTATGTACACGTATATGATTAATGTAGAATTGATGTTGTCACCATGTACGAGTACTTGTATAAGTGAAAAAATTGAGACTTTTAGTAGCCATATGCCTTGTTGATTTTGATGAATTGATTGGTAAACAGACATACATATTATGTGTAACAATATTTTTTTCTTACAGAAAAAAAGAGAGTGAAGTTTTCATATTTGTATACGAATGGGTATTCCTGTGTTAACACACATATGAATAAATCAGAAAACTTGAGGGTTGATAAAGCCAAAGGATAAATAAGACATCCTGGATAAAAAAAAAGGGAAGTTGAACAACTTTCACATAAAAATGATAGAGATCCCGTACTTGTATACGGATGGAATTCCTGTGTTAATACACAGATGGATATCATGTCTTTGGGTACGGATAGTTATTCCGTGCATGGAGACATGGATGGTTATCCTGTGCTTGGAGACACGGATGGTTATCTCGTGCATGAAGACAAGCCCGTGCATGGAGACACGGATGGTTCTCCTATGCTTGGCAAACACAGATGGTTTTTTCGTATTGGAATACAGATGGTATACCTGTGCTAGAGTCATGGAAGAGAAATGTGGATGCACCTTCTAGATTCCCTTATTATGTGAAAGGTGGTACAATTTCCAACATTTTCTAGAATGACTCAAAAGAAAAAGAATATATGTATAAATTGGTCGCTTATATGACAATATCTTCTTTTGTACTTAATTGTTATAGCATATGTACTGGTTTGTCTTGGAATTGATTTTGTTATGTTAGATACATGCATGTATAGGTTGTATAATGGGTGTGTGTGTATGTGTTTTCTAGCTTTGGAATCTCCCCTTACATGAGTTGTGAGTTGACTCACATTATTTAACAATTTTCAGATAGGGATACTTCATTTGCTATTCTATTGCTTTTGGTCTGTATCGTTGGATATCGACCAGTAGGAACAGGTAGCGAAAAACAAGAAAAGAGGGACAACCACATTACTTTAGAATTTTTTTATCATGTAAAACTTTGTAATAAATAATAGTATTTAGGGACATAGAAACATCTCTACAATTTTATTAATGATGTATACCTTTATTTAGATTTTTTATTTATGGAGAATATACCAAGTTACTCTCAACAATGTAGCATCCCAAATCCGATTAACGGAATCCTCGGGCTCGAGGCGTTACAGATAGTAAGTGTAATCAAATGCTCTCAAGACCATGTAATCTGGTGATCATCCTAAAGTCACTAAAACGGGTACAAGTCACGTAACACTTCAGTAGGTAAGCGATTTTTAGAGTAGACAGCCATGTAAAAGGCTTCAACCCAGTGATTTATTGAACATTTGCTATAAAATAACAACTCTCAGTGATGTGATGTTTGTGCTTTGCAACACTTTTTTGAGCTTAGAGAATGGGGACAAGCCAAGCAACGGCTAAAGCCTTTAGATCTCAGCAACTTTAGAAATATATTTTTCTTAAATTCTTTGGACCCATTACATTGAAAATACCAAAAATGAGCATCAAAAAGATTCTTTATCATCCTTAAAATTTCAGAAAACTTGGGGAAGAAATCAGGGCAATTGAACATCGGGTAAAGCCATGAATAGCGGGTGTGGTCATCGCTAATAAAACATCGTATTTGTATCCACAAACAGAAGTAATGGGAGCTGGACCCCAAACATCACAATGAATCAGTCAAAGGAAGTTTTAGAATGATAAATGTTTATTTTAAAGGATAATTAATGGCTTTTGGACATTTGACAACTAAAACAAAATTCCATGGATTTAGAACAAGAAACATCAAGGCACTTATTTACTCTTAGTACATCCAGTATTCTAGATGACGGGTGCCCTAATCTCTAGTTCCAAGTGTCACTTTTTCCCTTTCCCCTACAAGTTAAGTCACCTCTATAACTGCATTAGAGGAAAATGAGTAGAGTTTTCCCTTAGTTGGCCCAATGAGAAGAGTCTTCCTCATGTTGAAATTGTTAACACAAAATCCTCAGGGTAAGACCATGATCAAACAATGATTATCTCTTGTAGATCTTAAAACAAAATTAAGATTCTTTTGTATTTAAGGAGCACATAATACTTCCTTCAAATGAAATTTGGGGGTAAAGAGAGTGCTATTGCCAACTTGAGATAGGGAGACAGAGTCAGATCTAGAGTGAAGAGACATCACAAAGTTGTAATAATCAGCTCCTAGACCTACGAGTGCAGGGGGCATTAAATCATCATTAGAGGCTACTTGTCCAATGAGAGATTAGGAGTCAGCGTTGGCCTTGATATGTTGGAGATAGACCATAATAGATTGAGATCCACGGGGAATCATTTGAAGTTGAAAATGCAGCTGTAGAGAGGGGGAAGGGATAAAGTAAGCAAAAAGAGTTTGTTGATCTTCAATTTTACCTGGTTCTATTTTTCTAAGTACTTTGATTTAAAAAATAACCAAAAGAACAAAGTTAAAACTGTCTCCAAGTATCCACTGTCAGCTTTGCTTTGGCACGCATGTGAATATATGTGTGTGTGTGAGTTCTTCTGAACAACAAGTATCTACGTGTTATTATTAGTGAAGTGTTAGTTTTGACATCTCTCACTCTCTCTCGCATTTGGTTTACTTGGTGCTTTTCTTTTGTCATTTCTTTTTCATGCTTATTCATTCAAGCTTTATATTAAATGGAAAGAATTTTACCATATGGCATATAGTATACGTGTTATGGTCAATTCTATATCACCCATTTGTATAGAACACAATGGATTTTTGGTTTCTTAGGAAAAAAAATAATGGATTTGTGGTTCTTTTGATCTATTCTTCAGGCTTTTATGTTCTCAGTAATCTTACTCTTGATTAGTGATTTATTGTGGTATTTGTCTTCATCCCCATTCTTTCTAATTCTTGTGTAGTGTGTGATGGGACTTTCTTTCCCTCTCTTCTCAAGGAAATGTCCACAATTGTGGATTGCTTTAACGAGCGTGCACAGAAATTACTTGAGCTACACCTGGCGTCGGGCTTTAGAAAGTGCTTTATATGGTTTATAGGTAAACTACAAGGGAACCATGTTGCCTTAATTCAAGAAGGCAAGGACCTGGTTACCTATGCGATGATCAATGCCATTGCCATCCGTAAAATTCTAAAGAAGTATGACAAGGTATAAATTCTGAATTGTTAGATATTTTGCTGCTTTTTCTTGAAAGTATATTCCAGTTTAATCGATGGTTTTACTTTAACTCTGGGCACAGATCCATTATTCGAAACAAGGCCAGGCCTTCAAATCACAAGCACAAAGTATGCATATTGAGATCCTTCAATCTCCGTGGCTCTGTGAGCTAATGGCTTTCCACATTAATTTGAGGGAAACCAAGGCCAATACCGAGGCAAGCTCAGCTTTGTTTGAAGGCTGCTCCCTCATCCTTGACGATGGCAAGCCATCTCTCTCTTGTGGACTTTTTGATTCGGTGAAGCTTGATATTGATCTGACTTGTTCTATCTGCTTGGTGAGCTCGTGGATCTTGTTTTGTAAGTTATTTACATGGTGGAGGGGTGTTTCCCTCCCAAACTTCAGCCCCATTGGATGATCATAAACTTCTGTTCTACAGATTTCTCTGGACATGAAA
This sequence comes from Platanus orientalis, assembly GCA_025762735.1. Classification (NCBI taxonomy): domain Eukaryota; kingdom Viridiplantae; phylum Streptophyta; class Magnoliopsida; order Proteales; family Platanaceae; genus Platanus; species Platanus orientalis. The sequence continues at coordinate 16,535 of JAOXJP010236276.1, read as the reverse complement.
ACTGTCCAGAAGAACATCTAAAGGAGGGATGCTTATTATCTTCTGGTCAGGTTGAGTTTTTGTAGCATAAGAGATCTCCTAGATGTGTACTGTCAATTGAATATTGAAGGTCCTCCCATCCATACCTGTGTATGTAGGCCAGAGGTGTGATAAATCTGTTGTATATAATCATCACAGTCTACCAATGGTTAACTTGTTCAACTTGGAAAATCGTAAGGTTGACATACTGAAGGCTGTTTATGATAACAAATCTCCTGATTCTTCTGCAAACATTTTGAAACTGAGTCTTCTAATCTGTGTGATTACAACTTTAAACCCAATGTTTCTATATCACGGTGAAATGATGCACATCTTTGCTGTTGATGTTCTTAATGGCTTATGAATATTGGTGCATGGGGTGCACCATGCCACCAATTACACTACCCTCAAGAAACAGACACAAGCGCATTCACATGCATTTGGAGACAGATTGGTTCTCTTCTATGTGACCTGAAAGTCACTTGATTGTATGTTGCAGTTGTTATTTGATGCTATTGGTGTTCCAGCCAGGCCTACTGTTGACCCATCCATTTTGACTTTTCTTTAACAGGATACAGTATTTGATCCGGTATCTCTCACTTGCGGCCATATCTTCTGCTACATGTGTGCTTGCTCTGCTGCATCGGCGACCATTGTGGACGGACTTAAGGCAGCAGAGCCTAAAGCAAAATGCCCTCTATGTCGAGAGGTAAATATCTATCGTCTTCTTTTTTCTTTTTCTTTTTTTGATTTTCTTATAGTTATCAGAGCGAGAAGCGAAAGCAGGAAGCAATGTGAAAGCGAGAAGCGGGAAGCGAGGCTCAATAAATCCTTAGGAAGCGAGAAATGAAAAATGATATTAAAGTAAATAACTATAAGTTACAATCAATAATTTCAACTACAATATAATAAAGGGAATAAACTTAAAGAAAGTACTAAAAAACCTAAAAGTTATACCATATAAGTAACAAAGAATCATAACAATCAATATGCAAACCACTTGTTATTAGTATGGCTAGCCATACCTTAGATTATTACCATACATGAGAAGTTTTGCGGATAACTTACATCTTATAGTTAGACTATAGAAGACCTTGTATAAAAACCATCAGATTTAGATCTTTTTTATTAGATTGGAATAAAATAATATAAACAATAAATTCAATACCAAATTTTTTGTCCCCTACAAAATCATTATTAAATCTCATACATTATATTTTATTCAATGCTGACAGCCTAAGATTTACATAAAATAAAATAAAATATTATTTCTTGGATCGCTTCCACTCACTTCACTGTGCTTCCCAAATGTAGGAACCGTGCTTCCCAAACATGGAAAACGCGTTTCCCACTATTTGGGGAAGCGGTTTGGAATTAGCTTCCCAAACGAGCTTCCCAAGAAGCGAGGTGCTCACCTCGTACCAAGCTTCCTTGCAACTATGGATTTTCTCTGCCTAATTTGACATTGTTGTCTACATATGTACACATCATAAATATTCATTCACTCACATTTAAGGTAAATTCTCATGTCAAAATAATTGAAGCCGTCTTCCTTGTCACTTTGCCTTATGCATGATGCCAACACAAGCTTAAAAATCAACTTTTGATGATCCTTCATCTAGGGTATTTTAAAGCCTAAAATGGAGCATATACTCAACAACTCAACAATACTTGGGTCTGGCTAACGAATCCTGTTATGTTTTGGCCATTCCACTCTATTTATGGTCACATCTTCTGTTAAATTATAAGCACTTTGTCTTTTCTCACTATGTAGAGCAGAGTCAATTTTAGCTTTTCGTTGTTCTTTAACGCTTTCAACTTTTACTTTCTCACTTCTTCTCACTGGTGCAGCCATTGGTCTTCATTTGACCTAATTGAACCATCTCAATTGATTTTCCTCCGTCTTGTCACTTCCTTGAGTTCCCACGAATGCATTCATTTCTTGATCTATCCTATTTAGTCTTGCCACTCATCCATCACAAGATCCTTGTCTCAAGTATGTTCATTCAATGCATGTGTTGTTCTTAGTTGTCCAACATTCTGCTCCATAAGCATGGCTGGTCTTAAACTGTCTTGTATAACTTTCCCTTGAATTTTAATGGTATATGTCGATCATGTTGCACTCTAGAAGCACCTATTCACTTCATCCACTCTGCTCTTATTCTCTAAGCAACATCCTCTCAATCTTTCCCTCCTTGTGGATGATTGAATCAGGATAATGAAAGTGGTTTCTTTGATGTATCTCTTGGTTATCAATCTTAATTATCTCCTCATTTTTTACTTCTATTTGTACTAAAAATGTATCCCATATATTTTGTTTTAGTTCAATTGTTCGTAAAATCTTTTGATTTTGGAACATCTTTCCGTAGGCCTAATATGGCATTTATGATGCAGCAGCTATTGAGTGGTTGTACACCACTTATCCTCTTCGGAGGCCCAAGATTGAGCCCAATGCTAGATCTTGGAAGAGGCCCAACAGGCCCTGGTAGTTAAGAGTTTTAATTTTCTGTTTTAGGGATGTTTTTGTTAGGAATTTATAGCCTAAAAGGCTTATTTGTAGTAAGCCTTTTTTTGTGGATAATTGACGATTTTATTAAAGAAGGAAAAAATTAAAATACAACAGAACCCCAGACAGACAAGATTACAACGAAGGTAAAGCACAACGACTAAACAAAGAAAACTACCCAACACCCCAATTGGCTAAGGAATTAGCCAACTTATTCCGACATCTAAGGACGTGGCAAACTGAGCAATCTAATCGATCCAACCTGTCCTTGATCTCGTGAATTAAATGAGAGTTCCTCCAAATGCAAGAACCATTTCCTTTCGCCCACCCAATAACCACTACAGAGTTTCCCTCAATAATGATTTTGGAAACATCTAAGTTGTGGAGGTCTCGAAGGCTCATGAGCAACCCGAAGAGTTCAGTCTTTAGGGAATCACAATAGTCAAAAGGGCCTACACAGGCTCGCAAAACAGCCCAATTACACTCTCTAACCACGCTACCAAAACCAGCCGGGCCTGGATTTCCTTTTGAAGCACTGTCAAAGTTGAGTTTTAAAATGTCCAAAGGGGGAGGAGTCCAGCTGCCAGCAACCACATCTTCTCTAGGAGGGCAAGAAGAAATAGAAGAAACCCCATCTCTCAAAAAATCTGAAATAGAGAGCCCATAGAATTCTTTGGAAATGAAGCACCAACTTCCTAATTCTCTAGTAATAGAGTCAATCACTTCCAAAGAACTTCTCTGTTTTCCTTAAAAAATTCTCGAATTTCTCTCTTTCCAAATACCCCAAATTACCGGGTGACGCATACCATTCCAAAAACATTTCCCTTTATCATTCATACCCCAAGAAGTCCATTGCGAGAACAAATCCAATATCTCATTCGGCATAACCCAGTTAGCCAATAACCAATATTTTTAGCCAAGGGTTTAGTTGCAGTTTAGGATACGTTTAAATGTTTTTTGAAATAATTAAAAGAGTCGTTTATGTGCTGGTCGACAACCACTTAGATTAGGGATTTTGAGTCAAAATTAGAAGTAGGTCTTTCAGGAAATCAAATAAATAGCATGGTATTAGGATTGTATGATAGTTTTGACAATTGAATGAAAGAATTAGTTGATTTTGACTCGGATTTGGTGCGATCCCGTAGGTTAGCCCAAGGTCGGACCGACATCGGGGGCAGACACATCAGCACTAAAAAAGTGATTTACACTTTTGGGGGGATGTTTTTCACTTTTTGGCGCTGATGTGTCAGCCCCTGATGACCTTGGCTGATCCTTGGGGGGGTTGGTTTGTGGTCATCACGAGTGAGAATCTGGTACGCTTCCTCTCTCTTATTTTCTTCTCCTTCGTGATTTCTCTATTTCTCCCTCTCACGATCTCTCCTCTCACCTCCCTCTCTTCTTTCTCTGTTATTTCTTCTTTCTTCTTTTTCATTTCTTGCTTTAATTTTAAATTTTCTTCCTGTTTTCTCTGTAAGTAGTTTCTGTTGCAAGAGTCCAATCAAGAATCTCCAAGAAAACTCATTCCCCCCTAACCTTCTCCTATACCCTGGGGCTAATTCCCTTTCCCCTCTGTTTCTCTCCAAGCTACCCCTAGCTTTAGCCCAGCTGGGATTTGGTGCCCCCTCCTAACCTGACCCTAACTTGCCCCCTGCAGAACCCAAACCCTTTAGTTCCCTTGCTGTTTTCCCTAGTCAGAACCCAGAAATCCTCCTAATCCTTGTAGCAACCATAAACCCATCTCCTCTGCTGATTTCAAGCCCCAATATGCAAAACCCAACCACTATAGGTCTTGCGGAAGCCTGGAATTATATTCCCTGATCTGCTGCACTTGTCTGATCCAAATCCCTTTCCTTCTAATCCCTTTGACAGCCCTATTTCTGTACCAGACTAAGCCGCACAAAACCCCACAATTTCCCCTATTGTATGGTACAGAACAGCCCTGTTTAAAACCCTGTTTTCCTTGCTAAAACTAACCCAGATTCCTTTCATTAAAGCCCACGAAAGTCCCTACTGTATGGGGTATTAGATAGTCTACTGTGTAGTCCTATTTTGAGACCGTCGTGACCTATTATTGTCCCATCCTGAACTTACTTTATTCCTATACTTCAGCCCGAGACTGAGCCCATTTCAGCCACAGCTATACCTTCTGTCAGACCCTGTTTTGAAACCCACCTAGCCTTTAGATTAGTACCAAGTCAGTCCCAGATTTGTGCTAGATTAATCCCCTAAAACAGCCCTCTAACCTAACCCTATTGCAGACCTAAAACAGCATTCTGTTTTTGTGTATTTGAACCTATCTGAGAGTCCTACTGTGGGAGAAAGAGAGCTCCAAATGCCCCATACAGTTTGAGTGTGTTGCTTTATTGTGTAAGTGTTGTTCTTGCTCATGTAGAAGTTGTGCGGGCCCTACACTGTGGGAAGCTACTGCTGGTCCTTTGGCAGTCGCCCATCAATTTACCCCTTTTTCTAGTCTTATCTATTAAAACTATATCATCAGCAAACAACATTCACCATGGGATCTCCTATATATGCCTAGTCAACTCATCCATAGATAATTCAAAGAGATACAGGCTTAAAGCTATCGCTTAGTGTAAACCTGCTGTGATTTGAAACTCCTTCACATCGCTCCTTTTGTTTCAATACTAGTTATCATTCCATCATATATATTCTTAACTAAGCCTATATATCTCCTTGAGATCCCTTTCTTTTCTAAAACCACCAAATGAGTTTTCTATGTACCCTATAATATGCTTTCTTTTAGTCAGTAAAGACCATGTGAAAATCTTTCTTTTTCTTTGAACTTTTCCATCACGCTTAAGATAATAGGTTCAGTCATCGATCTTCCAGGCACAAATCCAACTGATTTATAATTCTTTATTTTAATGTCATAGTCTATGTCTATCACTCGGTCCCACAGTTTCATTGTATGGCCCATAAGTGTGATCTCACGATAATCGGTGCGTGCAACTCTGTATATCTCTCTTGTTCATATAAATAGGCACCATGATGTTTTTTCAACGTTTATCTAACATATTCTTACTTCAAATGATCTTGTTGAACAACTTAGTTAACCTAGATATGCCAATTTTGCCATGAATTTCCAACCCTAAATTGAGTTACTAGCTGTCTTAATGCCTTCCCTGCCTGCTTCAAACAACCTAATTCTACAAAAGCACATATTATATTCAATCTTATCGATGCAATTGGTTTCACCTAAACTGAACTTCCCCGCATGATCCTCATTTAAAAATTTATAAAATATCTCCTTCACCTTCTTTAATCTCCAGAAATGGGGGTAAGGGTGCATACATCTTGCCCTCCCCAGACCCTGCGTTAGTGGGAGCCTCATGCACTTGGTTGCCCTTTTTACCTTCTTTAATCTCCACATCCTTCACTAAGAGTTTTTGATCCTCTCTCGTAATTTATATTACATTATCTAGGGTTCTATATTTCCTCTTCCTCATTGTTGTAAGTATGTATACATTCATCTCACCATCCTTAGTACCTAATTTATGATAAAGGTCATTATATGTCTTAAATTTTTTAGCCTCACTTATTGCTCTCTTAGGGCTTTTTTTTCCTATCACTTACTATAACTGTCTTAATTTTTCTCCTTCTTGGTCTATTGCCAAGCCATTAATTATAATTCTTAGCTCTAATGGCTGTTTAAACTTCATATTTCCACCACCAAGTTTTTTTAAATGTACCTATATAAATTCGGTAAGTTCTTGTTTTGTGATGTTTTTGAATTGGATTTCAGGTAGGAGTTTATGAAGGTGCTGTACATTTGGATGAGCTCAACATTCTATTAAGTCGAAGGTATGTTTTGGTCAAGCAACCATTTTTGTACTGCAGCACATTAATGCTAATCCACTCTGCAAATCCCCATTTGGGGTCAAATACAGTCAACTGGAGACTAAATCACCTCATGCCTCTGTTCAGAGCACTCTTAAGGGTTAATATGCAGGCTTTCTGGTTAAGTTTCTTTCCTGTTGCTTATATTTATCAAACCCTTTTTTCCCTTGTACATCAATCAACAGCTGCCACGAGTATTGGGAGCAACGGCTTCAGACTGAAAGAGTAGAGCGGATTCGGCAGGCAAAGGAGCACTGGCAATCCCAGTGTCGAGCATTCATGGGAGTCTGATGGTTGAAATATTGAAATGATCCTTGGTTTTGTCCAGCAACTTCATCATCTAACAGCTCTGTCTTAGCAATAAATGTTGAACAAATTTAGGTAACTGCCTGGGTTGTTTCTTCTTTGGCCTTTTTCAGTCTCAAAAGTGTTGTGTTGTGTCTCAAGGCGCATGTCTTTACCAAGCGACTCTTTTGCATATATTTTTCATTTTGGATTGTTAAAAAGGAAAGCTGTTTTAGAAAGTGCATTTGTGGCCCCATTGTTTTGGTCAAAATGGAATAAAGTATGACCCATCATGATATGCTGACTGAATTTGAAGGCAGTGATGCAAAAACCGGATCATGTGATGCTCGACTTAGCTGAAATGCATTAGAAGATACAATCTGAATCAGAGATCAGTCAGCTTGAAACAAGTAATAAAATTTAGATTATTATTATTTATTTTTTTGATAAAAGAATTTTTTTTTACAAACAAGTAAAAAAAAATTATCAAATAAAAAATTTAGATTAAATTGCCCATATGATATTTTTTAGGGGAATCATTGTCTGTGTTGACACAGGCCTATGTAGGCGTGCCATTGATTGACAAACGATGTGATTTTGAATTTGGTCTCTTTTTTTTTTATTACAGCTGAACACTTTTTGAACTCAAAACACAATGTGTCAGCCTTTAATTCACCATAAACACTACAGACATTTTGTCATCACAGAACATTTTCCTCCTATTTTTTAACCATCCTGTGATGCTGAAAGCTGGCTAGCTAAAGAATATGAGCTCCTGAATTGAGTCGCTTGAATGTCTTCAAGTAAAATTGTAGTTTGTCGGAGTGCATAGCTATACAAACACTCTGTAAGGCCAAAAGTCATATCCGTGTGCTTGTAGGCAATATATCTATCCATGGTGGGACATTCTGAGTCCTGCTCTCTACATTCCTGTGATACATGGATCGTAAAGTATGGCCCATTACACATCTTGGAGAACATAATCATGCTGTGTTCTATAGCACTGGTTTTCAAAAACACTGATTTGGATCAAGGAAAAGATCTTAAATAATCACGATTAGATTGTTCCCAAGCAAGCTGCCTTCTCCTTTGCAGGTTCATCTCCAGCATATGCTTTAGGAAACCCCTCCAGCATCTCTGCTGTGTTCTACACCTGTCCCATTGAATGGTAACCGGACCGGCTAATGTAACATCTGTCCGTAAATCATCCGATGGGCAGGTTTCAACACAACTTCATGCTGGAGTGTTTTCCTTCGGCAACTGGTGGAGACGATCCAATACCCTGTCTAAATCCATTTGAAGCCTCTTTAACGTACCAGTAGTACGGAGCATGAAGGTTTTAGCTGCAATTAGCATAGCAGCTGCACATGGTGTACATGATGGAGGGGTATAAAATCAACCATTGCTTGGGCCGACCAAAATCTCTTTAGCCCAAGACAGTACCGGATCGAATGATCAAAACCAGCCACTATGCTATCTTTCATTCATGATCTTTCATCATTCCTTTCATTCTCAGAGGAAGTAAGATACATTATCTTTGTTGCCATCGTCGAGCAATAGAAACTAAACTTAAAGCATTTCGAGTTTTCAGTACTCCCAAAACAGTGAAGGCTCCATATGAATACGGACACAATTAAACTGATAGGATCATTATCAATTCTCGGATCTATTTATCTCAAGCTGACAATGCAATAGCTCATTAATAAAATTGTCATCAGAAGCAGTGATCTCTGTATCTGGAATTCACAGATTCAATCCCAAGTTTACAATGCAATAGCTCATTCATAAATTTGTTATCAGAAGCAGTCAGCTTTGTATCTGGTGTTCACAGATTCAGACTCTTTTTGGCTAAAAAACTAAAAATACTTCCTAGATATATATCATCATTACCTCAATACATATCCTGAGCATTTTATTATGATGATCCTGTAAAAAAAATGAGACCCTTCATAAATCCCGGTTTGCTGATGGAACAAAACAGACATAGGCTGCTGTTTGAGATACCATTCTGTACGTGGTAGCTGTGTTGGCAACCCAAAAAGGATCCAGCTGTTCCTCTTGGTGTCCTTCCACGTGACAAGTTTCAGCCCAATATAACTTTTCTGTTTTGTGGCTCAAAAAGTTAATTTTAGGAACTTTGCTTATTCAAGAAAATTCAGGTATATTCAAGGAATATTATTTATAGAGCAGAGTGGGGGGACTGACATGGGCAGGAGGCTTGTACGTCAGGTTAATTCAGCAGGATCCCATAAGGTGGACGGGTATGGGTCAGCCAAACCACCCTTCAATGTGGTAGAAGATTCGTCACAGTGGGCTTCATAGCTGGGATAGACACCAGAAAACTTTGGGCTAGTATATGGCAAGAACAAGAGGAACTTATTACTTAAAGCTCACCACATAAAATGCCTTGTCCAAAATCCAACAGGAGATAGTATTATATACTTGACGAGAGTATACTATGCATGTTCAACCTGGGACCTTGAGACAATGAAAAACAGGTCAAACTAATCATAAAGAAACCTCCATATCAAATCATGGATGAACCCTAGTATGTATGATACTTGAAATAAGTTAAAAAATTCATCCGCTAATCCACATATCATTAAAAAAATAAAAACAAAAACAAAAACAAAAACAAGAATGGAAATGAACAGAACACGACCCAAAGTTTCTGAAACCATTCCCCATCAAAATTGCACCCAGTTCAGCGGGAATTGATCAAGGGATTCTTATGTAGATTGATGTAATATCTTTTGCACAGTTTCTCCAGAGTTGCTACCGAATGCTGCATTGCATTTAACTTTGTATCCATGAACATACTCTGCCAAATAAAAAAGTTCACATGTAAAAATGGTCACATAGTATTTCAACAGAAATTAAAAACTCACCAACTTCACAAGCTCATAAGATAAAAACAACCTGAACCTTACCTGATAGTCATCCCCATATTTTTCAATAAGTTGACTGATATAAACACGCTGTAAGGAAGTCAAAGGTTGCAATGGTGCAGTTTTTCCATCCCTTCGCTTCTTTCCAAGTGCCGACTTCAAATCTTAGACAGGCCCAAAAAATAGGTTGGTGTTAGATAACATTTAGCCAGTGACAGTAGGGACATGTGGCTTCAGTTAGCATGAAAATTTAACTAGAAAAGAAATTGTACTGAACTTAAGGTTTTCTATGAATACTCACTCATTTCATCCTCTTAGAATTTCAAATTTAAGATCAGAAACTCAATGAATACTCAAATTTCCCGTAAGTCCAAAATGAGTAATTAAAAGGATACCAAAAAAAAAAAAACACTGCACATCACTTTAAGATTCTTATCCTCATCCAGTAAGACCATTTGAAATGAGGGGAATCTCCACTCTACTAGCTGGACCAATAGCTTTCCCTATGTTAGCTAGAAAAGGGGAACAATTTTAGGATCTGAAGTTTAGGGTCTATGGTTCATTCAAAAAAAGAGAAAGAAAGATCTGAAGTTACAATCAAACAAGCTTCTCGAAATGAGTGCCAGTCAGAAAATTCAAGTTAATACAGTTTATATCCTTGGAAGCACAAGGAAGCCAAAAATCCTATCCCATGGGGGTTCATGCTCAATAAAGTACTAAAAAAATAGCATGAAAGCCTCCAATAGAAGAAGACAACAGTGGCATTCTAAATCTGGATAATTAAGGAGAATGGCTATCTCTTCGAAATAAACTCATAGCTTACTATCTAAAGTAAAGCAGTTAACCGTTTCTCCTAAAACCCCAAGGTTGTAGGAGAGGTTAGCGTTAATATACTTAATATATTTCAACACTCACCCTCAGGAAGGACACTCATGGACAATGAAAGCAGGGAGCTAGGTGTGAGTCCATAGAACATGCAAACATGTGCATTCCCCCCTCTTTTTTCTCTCTTCTTTCCTCTCTTCTTTTTTTTTTTTTTTTTTGATGAATAACGAATGATTGCATTAAAAGAAAGAGAAAGAACAGAGACAACAACAAAGCAAAGGGTACAAACAAGCCACAAGAACCAACAAAAACAAAAGTAAAGAAAAAGCTACATCAATCTTTCGGCATATGGCCCCCCTCAAACAAAGAAAACTGCCCAACACTCCACTTGGCGATCGTGTCTGCCACTCCATTTTGAACTCGGTGGATAAGTCTCAAATCTGTGTCCATATCTTTTACCAAAACTTTAATCTCAACAATGAAGTGATGGAGCCTCTAAGCACCGCAATGAGCCCTCCTCCCCCAAGAAATGATTGTCAAAGAGTCTCCTTCCAGAATGCAACCCCTCACCCTCTTATCTTTGAGCAGCCTCATCCCTTCTAACAAACCAGCGAGCTCCGCAAATATGGCATTTTGGATACCAATGGGTCCTCCTTTAACCCACAAGATCTAGCTCGATGAATCCCTTAAGACACACCCATACCCAGACGGACCTGGGTTCCCAAAAGAAGCACCATCAAAATTTAATTTCACCATGTCCATTCGGGGATAAATCCAATCCATCGCCATGGGCCTCTTAGACGAGTTCATGATAAGCAAGAAACCCAGTCCCACACCATAACATTTAACGAACAATCTTGGAATTCCTTTTTCACAAGCACCCAAGAACACATCACACAAACAATCAAATCAAACACTTCCCACGCGCTCTTTTTTTTTTTTGTTCTCGAAAACATGTTTGTTCCTCTCCTTCCAAATGCCCCACACCACTCCCAAAAGAATAGATTTAAGGAAGATTCTACACTTAACTCCTATGGCCCCCTGCCCCCATGGAAAAAAACAAGTCTTTCAGAGAATTTGGCATGGTATAATGGGCCGAAAGAACTTTTTTGAAACAGTTCCAGATCTTTGAAGAATAGACACAGTGAATAAATATATGATTCTTAGATTTCTTATCCATCATGCAAAGGGGGCAGATTGAAGGGGAAAGGGACATAAAAGGTCTCCTTTGCAAATCATCCAACATATTTTACCGATCGAAGAAAGAAATCCAAGAGAAAGCCTTCACCCTAGGAGGCGCTATGGAATTCCAAATGTTTGAAACCAGGATAGTAGGGGCCGAAAAGGAATCACTAATCAGCATAGTGAATAAGGACTTACAAGAAAACATTTCATCAGCCGAAGGGGACCACACATGAGAATCCCCTTCATCACAATCAATAAACACCAACCGAAGATCCTCCATCATGTTACCCACAATAAGGATCTCCCAGTCATAAGGATCACAGGTAAACGGGAGATTCCAATTAAGGTCCAAAGACCCAAGGGAGAGAACCTTCGCCACCTTGACATCTTTATACAAAGCTATGCAAAACAGACACGGGTAAGAGACCTTATGAGTGGAATCACCCTACCAAAGGTCTTTCCAAAAGCGGATTTTATGATCATTTCCAAGAAGAAAACGATAATGGGAAAGGAAAGGCACACCTAGGTAATATGTTGCCAACATAAAGAATGAGACCAAGGATGAGCTTGGTTCAATCTCACCCATTTGTATCATGCTTGTATCTACTAAGGATGATGAAATGCCAAAGACTTCTTTGTTTCGTGCTAAACCTCCACACCTATTTTCCAAACAACACCAATTTTTTTCCCCTCAGACAGCCTAAACCCAAACCTCCTTGTTCCTTGGGCTTCACAACAACCTCCCATTTTACTAGATGATCTTTCTTCTGGCTACCCCTTCACACAAGAAGTCCCACTGATATCTCTCTAAATCATGCACCACCTTTCCTCATTGTTCTTTAAAAAAATAGTTAATATATCTCAACATACTAAGATTATTTATTTGCAAGTTCCAATAAAGAAAATTGGGCACAAGTAAGTGAATCTATACATTTCAGGCCCAAATGGGAATTCACAGAATGACAGAAACCAAGGATAATTTCCTTCTGTTCCTCGAGTCTGTACTCTGAAGTACGTGAAGTTCAGTATTTTTTTGTCCCAGGAAACCATAAATTTCAAACGTTGACTAAGTGAAAATCCTAAATTTCAAAACAAAATAGAGAAAAACCTACTAAGTACAACACAAATAAAATTCTATCTTTTTGATCTCAATAAATACCTACATCCACAAGAGTCACTTTCAAAGACCAAAACCATTCAGTAGACGAGCTTCCAGAAAATAAAAGAAAAAAATCCATTTTATTCACATTTAATAAATACTTGCTAAGATTTAGCTAATCCCGCTTCAAAGCACCCTAAAATACTAAAAAAACCAGCAATTTTAAAACTGCAGGGAGCATTAAAAAAATCAAATCTCAAAGCAAGCTCACACACAATAGAAACCCATAACCAATACAAATCTTAGGCTGGTCTGAAACTGAAGCAAAAGCATGAAAAAGAGAGGAAGAGGATGAACTCACCATCTTCTTCAAGATCGCTGCCAGAATCGACGGGCTCAAACTCCGAGACAGCATCGAGGGAGCTGTCAGGTGGAGCAGGGACTTGCAAAGAATCACTCTCGATCATATGGGGAGTACGACATCGAACGCCAAGCAAGTTAGGGTTAGAGACAACGCCGAAGGACTTGTAGTTGCGGAGCACACTACCTTTATCGTCCCATTTGGACTTGGAGGGATCAACGAGAGAACGGAGCTTTGGTGGAAGTGTGAAACATGGTTTGAAGACGTTAGGGTTCTTCTTCGGTAGTCCCACTCGCACCTTCGTCCTTGATTTCTTGTATTTCCTTCGCGACCGACCCATGTTTCTCCCTTTCTTTCTCTCTGTCTCTCTCTCTCGTCTTACTCTTTCCTCTTATATGTAGAATAGGAAGGCAGTTAGGGCAAGATGAAGAGTTAGTTGGGGTTTAGTAGTTTGGTGTGGGCTGGGCCGGGTTTGGGGTTTAAGCCCGGTGCTGCAAGTTATCCGAAAAATGTCCGAATCCGAAATAAGCATATCCACTCCGTTTATATATATGAATGATTCATTCCGTCAAATATCCGTTTTGTTTAAATATAACAATATATAGAATATAAAATGTAGAGAGTAGACTGGTGGATTTAAAACTAATCCTCCAATCATAACCTAATAACTAAAACCCTAATAATATATAAACTCTTTACTTCACAACTATGCAACTATGCTGTAGTGACGTAAGTTCACACCCACCACATAGAAGAAGAGATGGTGTTTTGTTCCATCCAACATCATTGCCATGTTATATGGCTTTGAAGATTTTGGCGATGAAAGAGATGGGTTAGGGAAGATCACACTAGCAATGGTGACAACATCTATAGAATTGTTTTCTTTTTTTTTGGACATCCAAAATCCAAATTACTTAAGTGGATAAGATACAGATATAATTTTATTATATCGATTAGATATTAGATAGGATACAGATGTTCTCGTCCATTCTGAATTTAGTCTGTTTGCAGCCCTAGTTTAAGGAATGCAGAGGCTGGGCCAAAGAAGCCACTGAATTCAGTGAATTGTATGACAAAGTGGGCTTGGGCAATTTGCCCTTGTTCATTAACTTAAACCACATGTTCAACTTGCTTCATATATGTAAAACAGTTATATCATAATACATAAATTCAAGTTCTAAGGGCCGGCTGCCGGCCGACAATGGTTACCAAGCAAGGATGTTGTGGTGAAAGTCGAGCGTTTGCTGCAAGAACAAGTGTTAGAAGACCCAGCAATGAAAATAAGTAGAATTCTTTCATTAGGCGAAGATATGTCATCAAAGATCAAACACAAGTATTAGTCGACTCCTTGCAGAACCACTTGTTACTTCGTGTAGTCTTCTTGCTTGAAGAGACTCCCATGGATATCTCCAAGAAAAACAGTGGATGAACTTTTCTTGGGTTTTCTCTATCCAGGAGAGAAACCCTGTACAAAACTCTCTGACCTGTCAGGTGTGGCCTTTGGGCTTATGCAGCATCCAATGGGTGCAAATCTATTAGATTGAACAGTTCATTATTAACATTTAGGTGGGCCATGTGTATTGCTCTTTTAAGAAAAGAAAAGAAAAAAAAAACCGACGCGAGAATCTATATTAAGAGCCATTATAAAGGTGGCGAGAGTCGGCAACAATAGCCTTGGCTAACCACTGAGAGTGAGAAACCAAGCACTCCACAGTGGTGATTTTGGACCCAAACTGTGCTGGAGTATGGGCAACCGAGTTGGCCTATTAACACCCACATATATGCTCGAGTGTATGCTAGAGGATGATCAAATTGGTCACTTAGACCTTTCCATTCCGGGCCATGCAGCTCGGCCTTAGCCTACACCTTGTTGCCTTGCAAAGACAAAGCACGATCCTGGCAACCCTTAGCCCAGAAAAACCCAACACTGACTTGGCTTGAGAGTTCAATTGCCTATATAGCCGATGGCACCTGCTGAAAAGCCAGAAAAATTAGAAAAAATGGCTGAACAGATTAACATCACATTGGCAATACCCCCTTGCCCTCATGGTTGTGGCATCTTCTCTCCTTGTGAGATCATGGGTTCAATCCCGTGCTGAGGCAGTCAGTCGCAGTTTGTACAATATGACAATACATTGAAGTTGTCTTCCCCACACTACGTTGTAGTTCCAGTCAAGCAGGTATGGCTTCGATGGCCTTACTGGATTACTTCCCACGGCAAAGAAACAAAAATATTGAAAAGCATGGGCAATGTGGTGCAACAAAGATAAAAGAACCAAAAGCAGATTCCTCAGAAAGAAGCATATGATTACAATTGTGGTCTACCTACACAATTAACTCATAAGAAAACAAGAGATGGCTACAATCAGCAAAAATCCAAAAGGGTGTTGGAGGGGTTGGGGTGTGAAAAGAACTAAAACAGAAACAGAAACAACCGAAGCCCTAAGAGAATCACCCTTTAAAATCAGAGCAGTCCCTCACCACTCACAAATACATGGTATATACAAGCCAAGCCCCCCTTGTTCCATCTTGCATACTGGTAATTAAAGCTTACTCTGGTACAAAACAGTTCATCCAATCAAATGAGTACTTGGGCCCCAACGGTGGCCAATCCATGACCTCTGATTAAACAGGAGGCATCTCTTATCAACATGGACACACCAGTTTCATCACTTTCATCTGCCTACAATGTGGATCGATTTCTCTACTAATTACACTTTTTTTTTTGGATAATTCTCTACTGATTACACATTGCCCACAGCCTGCTATAAAAGTGGGGTGAGCTCATCTTTATGCTTCACTCAGCTTTCAAATGCAGAATCTCCTTAGCAGTCCTCTGTCGGAAATAAGGCATGTGTTCCTATAAAAAAAAGGTATGGACAGATTCAGCTCAGCAAAGGATAACTATTATTCAAGTTTGACTGCTACAGAATAACCAGTAAAGACAGAAGCCCTTCTTTTCAGGAAATGAAAACTTGGTCCTACACAAAAAGTTGCTCCTGAAACACATGGCCAAGAAATGCCAAAGGGCATGGAGAAGAAGTCAAAAAGACCAAGAGGCAAGGAAAATAAAATGTTTCCATGAGTGCTATATATATATTATTCCGTATTGTGGTGTGGTATAGCTCCTAAGTGTTAGAAGATGTGAATTCAGGTTTCACAATTCTCATTCTCAGTGGTCTTAGTTTATATATCATCACAAGGCCAACCAACCTGAGTCAAACCAACCCAATTTAATCGAAGCAGCCTTCTCAGAAAAACTGGTACAAACAAAGGCCCTACCTATTCCCTGTCCTAGGATTCGAGGCCCAACCAGCCAAACAACCAGTTTTCCCAGGTTCGGCTTTGGCAATCGTCTGCTGAAAACCTGCCCAGTTTTGGTTGGCATATTAACCATGATTTTACAGGCAGATCACAAAGAATGTACCATGTATCTCATATAGGAAAGTGCTACCATATATATATATATATATATATATATATATATATATATAGATATATATATATAGATAT
>JAOXJP010236267.1:0-23877 GCA_025762735.1 Platanus orientalis | reverse complement strand
ACAGGTTCGTAGAAGGTTGTCCCAATTTGTTGGTGAGATTCATCACATACGCTCGCCCTACATCAGTTGGTACTTTGGAATTAAAAATATTTTCAAAAGATTTTTTTTCGTTTTTGGCCGTTGCATCATGGGTTTTCATGGGTACAAGAAAGCCAAAGAAGATTGCATAGGAACTTGATGAATGCTTATGAGAAAATGGATATGCTTGACTATGACTAATGGAAACAAAAAAATGGTTAAATAGGAATTGATGAAGTGCATTCGAATTGAAAGGAGGTTGTATCGGAATTGAAAGGAGGTTGTATCTGAATTGAAAGAAGATTGTATGGGAAAGAGAAGAAGGTTACAAATGAGGGAACAAAGAGCTAAATAATGATGGATTCCTATGAGGTGTAGGTTTTCAAGAGAATGGGAATTTAGGAGTAGAGTGAAGTGACATGTGGTATCCAAGTGTGCAAGTAGGGCTCATAATACAAAAAAAAAAAAACTCTATAAAGCTACTTGTGGCATGTGGCCCCAGTCTCCACGATTCATTCCTTGTTTGGAACAAGATTCACTTATGAGAGAATGACAACATTTTCATCTGTCTGGGCCATGTTGACTTGAGCCTTAGAATGATTTCTATTCTTCTTTTAGTGTTTACAATCAATTTCATGGTGACCTATTTTCTTATAAAAAAAACGCATTTCTCTTTCATGTGTTTCTTATTGTTTTAATTTTTCTTAAAGTTTTCATGCTTCTTATGCTTAAAATTACATTTGGTCTCATTATTTTTTTTATCATGTTCTTCAACAAGATGGACCTTAGAAACTATTTCCTTAGCCTTTTCAATGAAGTATTGCAAATGGTTCTTGTCTTCAATCCTAATCTGAACGATTAGGTCTTCCAAGGTAAGCTCCAGTCTCTTGTGTTAAAGGAAAACCTTATATTCCTTTCAAGAGGGTAGTAATTTTTCAATCAATGATGCAATTTGAAAAATATCATCAATCTTAATCCCTTCACCAAGGATTTCATTTAAAATGTTTTGGCATTTATGTACTTGATCCTTAATAGGCTTCTCATCAACCATTTTAAATTCCAAAAAATGACCTACAACATACTTCTTACTTTCATCATCAGAGGGATATTTCTTAGATAAAACATTTCATATATCTTTAGCCTGCACATGATAACAATACACATTAAACAATTCATTTGATAAATCATTCAAAATCTAAATCTTGCAAAGTCTATCAGTTTTGTTCTAAGCCTTACTCTCCCCAATCTTAGCAAGTTTATATAGTTCATCATTCTCAGAGAGTTTTGATTCAATCAACATATATGATAAGTTGATGGTTTGTAAAACAAACATCAACTTTTGCTGCAAATGCCTAAAGTGTTTGCCAATAAAAGACTCGAATTTGGACAGTTTAGATACAAGCGTAGTCTTTTTTTAGTAAGACAGAGATTTAGATTCAAGATTATTGGAAATATAGACTTGCTGAAAATTATTTATAACAAAAAATTACAAACACTTAAACAAATTAAAATAGTAAAAGACTAGAAGAATCTGTAGAACTTATTGATTAATGCAAGTAATGGTCGATCTGAGGCATGCAAATGCACTGTCCTTAAATTTAAATTTTCTCATCTTTTGGAACATTTCCTTAGTGCTTGAGGTGTTGAAGGCAGTCGGACTCCAGGATTCAACAGTTCTTCTCCAAAGGTAACATGGTCCCTTGAAGACTCTCTCAAACTTAGGTACAACCGCAACTCAGTCACATACGAAAATACAAGAATACTTAAGCAAGAAGAAGAAGATAAAAGTGTTGCAGTAGTCTACCTAAATGTTTTCACTATAGCATATATAGAAGACGGAAACTTAGAGAATAAGAAATGTGAGTGGCAGATAAACCTTTAATGTTTTGCATCATTACAATGTCACTTTAAACGGCTATAAAAATTAAATCTTAAGTAACTAAACAAATAAAAATAAATAAATAAAGAAAAGTAGACAAGCTTCAACCACTTGTCTTCAAAATAATAAAATAATAATCAAATAACATTTCCCAACATTTCATAAAGAGATATTAGAGATAAGGCTTAAATTATGAGTATTCCTAATGACAGGTCTCCTACCATTCAAATCACATGAAAAAATTTATATTAAATATTTATAAAATATATTTTGAATCACATTAAATATATAAAATACAACATAATGTATATGGTAATAAATTTAGGTAAAGTATCTATAAAGGTTATGATAGTAAATATTCAATAAACACTTACTTATTGTAGAGGATCTTATCTGCTAGCAACTTCGATTAACATGACTTTAGAGATGGTGCATACATACATGCATTTAGTCTATAGAAGTTGTGGTAGTAAATGCACAATTATAAAGTATCTATTTTTTAATTAATCTAAATTCATTGATATTTGCATAACATGCATGGTATTTCATGAAATTCATTCAATGAGCTAGCAAGAAATATATTATCAGTCTTTAAACAATCAGTGGAAAAAAAATAAATTATAAAAGCTACTTGTAGACACTAGGGAAAAGGGGCTGAAAGAGGTTGTTATGGCCCGAGTTAGATCCTTCTTTGCCCTAAGGCAACCCAGTTTGGAGGTTATTCCTCTCACATGTTATGTAAGTTTCCTTGAGTATTTTTTATGCTCAACGGAAAGAGGGTTAGGAAATGTCAAGTCTCTAGCATCGTCAGCAACCTATCATGTGATATCAATAGCCATGCTTCAAATATGCCCAACAATCGAGAAGGGCTTAGAATATGGGATGAAACATGGCTTAGGATAGGGGGAGCCAATGAAAGGGTGAACAAGGCTACAATGTGTGACATTACTATTGTTTAGTTTTGGGTTTCCCATTAAAGGTTAAAGGTTGATGAGTCTTGAAAGATATTGCTTGAATAATGCAAGATTAAGGAGGACTTGAATGATGGGATGAAACATGACTTAGGATAATGGGAGCCAATAATAGGGATGGAAGGTTCAAAATTTGTTGAAGTTATTATCAAGGTTATTTTGCTTGTTCATCTAGGAATGTGATCTACTTAATTTTGTGTGAGGGTGGATGGTGGAAACCTAACAGACTTTTTAATTGATATCACTCCTTCCTTTCTTTTTCTTAAGAGATAGATTTATGGGGTTGAAAAGGGATTGATGGCGGGAGAAGTCAAGGTTAATCACATGATCTTGGGTGAATCTAAAAAGATGGCTTCTATATCATTTCCATAAATAGTACAACATTTGATTCTTCAAAAATCTTCTATGGGTCCCCAACAAAGAGGTATGAAAAAGTCCATATATATCAGGTGGTGTAAAATCGTAAAACATTATGGTGCATCTATTTTTACATCGGTTATGAACTTTATAATGGTGAACAATGTCAAAGCCCACGAGTGTTATATACCCTGTTATTTTATTATTTTAAAATTTATTATATGGAGAAATGAAAATCCATTCATTTTTTTATCCTAAGCAAAGTATAATGTAGAACAATCTATAGAACACCTAGATTAAAAACAGTCAAGCTGGAAGCACCCAGGATCCTCTACAGCCATTTAACTACAATTATGTGCTGCAATTACCTACAATGCTACACATAAAGAAAATTTTCAAATTTGAGCCTATATGTTAAATGTTTTGCCTGTGTGTCGTGTTGTAGATAATCACAGCATGTTAATCATAATTTAACGGCTATAGAGGATCTAGACTAAGCTGGAAGAGTGGCGGGATAATGTACTTTCAAACAGAGCCATATCCTTTGCTGGGTACAGAATACACCAAGACACAAGTGGGCTGGACCTCACGCCCCCTTGTCTTGGTATACTATGCCACCCAAGACAGAGGATATGGCTCCGTTGGAGAGTAAATCTTCTGCAACAGCCTTAAAATACATTAACTGGAAACTGCTGTCAAAATAGGACATATATACAAAAAAATTGAAATTTCAATCTTGGGCAGGAATTTAATACTCGTCACATTGTAAACTTAATAATGGGCCCACTCTTAGCTACATGTCACTTTGATGGCAGTTTACAGTTAAATGTATTTTAAGCTCACATCTTGTGTCAATCATTGATACACCTACATTGGCATGTGTCAATCCAGACAATCATCCCTTTAATAATTAGTTATTATCCACTTTTAGCCTTAATCATCGCTACTAGATACATATGTGACGGCTGGACCTGCAGCAGACTACAGTTCTGTCGTCGCATATGATGATAGCGATGTGATATGATAACCAACGGCACGCAGTCAATGCATTTGAAATCCTTAATGACCTAAAATATTCTCGTATTGAACCACAAAGGGAATTTTATAAAGGTGGAACTAAACTAAAATATGAATAAAACAATCAAACTAAACGTACTATTTACCCCCGTGACTTTAATTTAATTGAAAAAAAAGCTCTCCACAACAACGTACGTAACTCTATTCAGGTTATCGAGCCTTGACTCTTAACTTGAAAGAGTGTAACTGTAGTGGTCAAATACTCTCAAACATTCTGATTCCTCTAGTTGTTCTCTTCCAAAATACAACAGCACAACCCCGTTTTCCTTCCAAAAAGCCTTCAGAATAGACCTGCATGGAAAATCTAATATTACAATAGATTGATAAGCTTGAGCAGGTTCATTTTATAAATACCATATCACTTCAACACCTACAATGCATTGAGCATTACAAGAGAAGAAGAAGAAGAAGAAGACAATGAAGAAGAGTTATTGTTTACGTGCAACTCTTCTCCTACTTGTCCTTATTGTTCCATATGCTTTGGAAGTTGAGGCTCAGGCTTGCAAGCCAAGTGGCAAAATCAGGGGGGAAAAGCCTCCTCCAGGACAATAAAATCAGGAGAACGATTCGGATTGTTGTGTACAAGGGAAGCTCTACCCCACATATACATGTTCACCACCAGTGTCCAGCCAGACAAAGGCAATTTTGACCATCAACAGCTTCGAGAAGGGTGGAGATGGTGGGGGGCCATCTGAATGTGACAATCAATATCACTCCGATGACACACCAGTGGTAGCACTCTCGACTGGATGGTTCAATCAAAAGGGGAGATGCCTCAGAAATATCACCATCAGTGCTAATGGACACAGTGTGGTGGCCATGGTGGTGGATGAGTGTGACTCAACTATGGGATGCGATGATGACCATGATTACCAGCCCCCATGTCCTAACAACATTGTGGATGCCTCAAAAGCTGTGTGGAAAGCCCTAGGTGTGCCTAGCAGTCAGGACGAGTTGAACATCACGTGGTCTGATGCTTGAAGCCCACCATATGGTTTTCTATGAGATAATGTCTATGTTTGTACTGTTTGTGTTAGCTAGTGTATTGTTTAGTATTACATAGAGGTGGTTGTGTCTGTCTTCTTTCTATTGTCCTAGTAATGGTGTTGAAATGATGCATATATTGCATCTTTACCGTCATTTGAAATATACTGAGTAACCTTTACAATGGGTTCATGATGGTGATCGTAGTTGCTCATTTTCTTTTGGATCACATTAAATGAAATGTCGGTATACATTTGGATTTAAAAACTTTCATACGTCAACCATTAAGAACAAAAAAGAAGCCTATTTCGGTCTCATTGAGACTTACTAAACTCATTAACAGTTTAGGTGATCTTCGCAACAATCTTATAGTTTTAAATATGATCTTCAATCTTGTGGGGAATAAGAAAGAAAAGAAAAGAAAAAGGATCTGAAATTCAATCCTTCAAAATTGAAACATTTTCATATAAATTAGCTGGTAAAAGCTGTGGAGAAAGATGGAAGCCAAAATCCAAAACAACTGCTTCTCAAGTAGATCAAACAAAGTCACACTTGCCCAAGGACTCATAACTAAAAAGAAGAAGAAGAGGAATCAAATAAATGAAGATATGGGGGGAAGAGATGAACATTACATAATTTAAAAAAAAATACATAACTTGTATGAAACCACAACTTGCATAAGATATGGAGCTTGGAAATGTGTTGAATTTCCAATTCACTATTGATATGGGTTTGCGGGGACTTCTTAAGGGATTTTCTAATGAAAATTGTAGATAAAACAAGCAAACATGCATCTATAGATGTCAGGAAGAGAATGAAGCATAAACCAACACTTACCTATGAAGTTTCTAATGGGTTTCCATGGGTAAAAGGAAGCCATGCGGGATTGCATAAGAACTTAATGAATGGTTATGTGGAAATGGATATGTTTGACTAAGACTAATGGAAACAAAGAAATGGTTGAATAAGAATTGATGAGGTGCATAGGAATTGAAAGGAGTTTGTTTGGGAATTGAAGGGAGATTGTACGGGAAAGAGAAGGTGACTTGGGAGGAAACAAGGAACTAAATGATAATGGGTTCCCATGAGGTGTAGGTTTTCAAGAGTGGGAATTTAGGACTGTAGTGGAGTGACATGTGGCATCCAAGTGTGCAAGTACGGCCCATAATACAAAATGACCAAAATGGACCCCTCAAAATAAAATTGTTTTTATGATCTCATTACATCACTCAAAATAAAATTAAAAAGCTAACAAAGAAAGAAAGAAACTACCTAGAAAATACACTTAAATATTGTTTTTTAAAAGCTTGATTTCATTAGTTTGATAATATATATATATATATATATAGTTGTTTAATTCTTCAGTTTGAGTCAAAAATTGAAAAATGGCTTGTGTTATTGTGATGCTAGATTATTTTCCATAGATTCATTTGATTAGGGAAGGGATTGGTATATAGGGTTATGGGCTAGCTAGGGTAGGCACAAGGGTTTAAATATGAATTAAGGTTTTCTAGAAGGATAGCAACATCACAAGCAAAGGTTTTCTAACAGGATGTAGATCTATAATACATATGTTTAGAGTAGTGAAACTAACAGATTCTCTAACACATAATGGTTACAACAGTCAATGATACCATAAGCTATTTAAGTTATTATGTATATTATTTAGTAATCTATTATACAAAATATAAAAGAGTATATGGTTGATTCATTTGCCAAAACAATCGACTCTCACATTTTCAAAATACACAAAAATAATGAATGGAAAAACTTATTTATGGGTAACATTGTAATTTTGTAGTGATTGTTTGGTCACAAGTTAACTATAATTATTTATTATGTTTATAATTATAAGAATCTAAGTCTATTGTTAAAACCTTGATATGGTAAACAGAAAATTTGTACGTGTGTGTCATTCTAAGTGCACACATATATACCAATGCATGTGTGTGTGTGTGTGTGTGTGTGAGAGAGAGAGAGAGAGAGAGAGAGAGAGAGAGAAACTTGAAGTTATAATATCACATCATGGCATTTGAGTTTCATTTCAATTCTGGAATTTCAATTATTGAAGATTTCATAAGACAGTTTTGGGTGTGGGACAAGAGATCCTCCTAATGCATCTGTGATGTCATCTATGGTTTTTGTGTAGGTTTGGAGTCACTACCAATTTTTGAGGTCTGACTGAACACTTTTAGGGTACTCCTTCGAGGAAACTGTAATAAATATCCAAGCTTGGTCTAACCAGAGAGTAGAGGGGGTTGAAAGATTTGATTACAATTAGGAAAGGTGTTAAGCATCCCAACCACCCATACCATGTACCATTACATTCTAGTCCCATCATATCAAGTGAAGAATAAATATATGTGATTTAGTGGTCTTGGATTTGTTCCACTCGACTAACCCACAAATAAGGGATTACATTCTTTTTGCATGGTGTCATTGAATAGAACTTAGGTCTCAAGAAGAACAAAATGTTCTTATTGTGCTGCCATGATCTGGTGATTGGGTGTGTGAAATGGTAGAACTTTGAGTTCACCATTTATTTTATGAGTTCATGAATTTAAACATATGAATATATAAACAAAGGAAATAAAGAAAACCCCAGATGTGTAATCTATAGAGTTCCACTATCTTGACTACCTTGAGCTGCATATACAAGTGGATCCCTCTTGCCTCACTACGCTTATCACTACAAAAACCACCCAACTGCTATGTGCATTGTGTGCTTATATGTTTAGGGAGTTATGGGACACATAATTATATATCAATTTCATACCATTTTGTATTTCATGGATGCTCCCAAAGTATGTTAGGCTTTTAGTGGGGCATTTGGAGCATTTCCTAGGGGGGTCATTTTGAAGACCATAAAGCCCTAGCTACCACCTTTACTTTTATCAGAGGAGCTAAAAGTCTTTAGAATGAAAAAACCAAAGAGCTTTTAGGGGTGCAATCCCTAGAAGTATAGACCCTTTAAGGACTGCAAGCCTAGGAGTTCTGCTAGTGTTTGAACTTTGCTCGTTTTGGATTCGATTCAGTCCAAATTAGGTCCGAAATTAATGTAATTTCATAGTCTATTAGCTCTACCATTATTATTCATTAATTGGCCTTAAATTTGATCCAATATCATCCATGGTGAAGTATTCATTTCCAATCATCAATTATGAAGAGACATATAACAACTCTTTAATATATCCATTCATGCATGAGGAAAAATATAGAACATTAATCACAACATCTTTTAACAATACATACATGATTTTCAAATGTATTTCTTATTCAATTGCATTCTCTACATCAGTTTCCTTGAAATGATCATGTTGATACAAAAATCCCTCCTATAAAAGGATTTTGGGTGAATCCCTTATTCAACTTCATAAATCATGCTCTCTACCAAAAGATGATATCCATTTATAGGTAAACTTTCATGATCTAGGAGGATTAAATAGGGAATTCTATAATCTAGATCTATGCAAAATTTATTGAAATAATCATGAATTAACACCCAATAGCATGCTTTATCTAAAACATAGATCATTACATGAAGAATTCAACAAGATCAAAGCAATCTAGAAAGGTTTCTAGCATCAAACATGGTTCAAGACAAACAAGCAAGACTAACATCAATCAACATTTAGATCCATGCATGCACTAAGATAATGATCCTAGCTCATAATTGTTCCTATTTCAACATGACCTATTCATTGAAATTTTACAAAATTTAATCAAATGAATAGATATTCACAATGGATGTGAGTTGTTTTCCTTCTTCTTTGCTCTACTCCTTGGATTTTCCTCTTGCCCATCATCCTTTGGGCTCCTTCTTGCTATAAATAATTTTCCTCTAGGTATATAGGAGAAATTTTCAAACTTCGCAGAAAATTTTTCAAGTTTAGTAAAGGATATTTCAATGATAGTATAGAATTCTCTAAAGTTAGCAAAGAATTCCCCTAATTTGGCAAGATATCTCAAATTAGAATCTCTTTTTCAAAATTTGGCACCCTCCCTTTCCAACTTTAAAGCCTTTTTACCCCTCAATTATATCATCCTTAAATAGATTATGTAATGTTACCATGAGCTTTTTGGTTATTTGGACTTTAGGGTATATTTGTCAATAAGAAGGAGGATATACTTTGGGAAATTAGAATTGTAGCTTAAGGTTACTTTAGGAAAGCCATGGGAAGGAATATGCTAACATATTCTTTGATTCTACTGGTTGTTTGGATATTTACTTGACCATTTCTAATCATAGATTTTGAAAAAAAAAATCATTATCTTAAAAAGATGTTTGGATAAATCTTTTTCCTAGAAAAATACGTTTTTTTCAAAACTAGTTATTGATTTAGGGGTTTGGGCAAACTTTGTAGAACTAACCCTAGCACTAGAGTTCCCTACTAGGCCCCATATCCTATTTTAGTCTTTCTATACCCAAGAATTTAAGGATTTGGCAAGGAAATGATAGAGTTCTTGTCAAGCCAAATTATAGTGCTAACAAAGGCCCCTTCTTTGTCATACACATCATAGTTATTGTGTGATCAAGATAAAAGAAGCACCATAAATAGTTAGTTTGATAAGGTAAAGCACATTTTTAAACTTCATATATACAAATCGCTCGAGAAGATTTTTATTTTAATCCTAAATCTACCTATCTATCTACTCTTAACTACTTTACCTACTTATTTCTTGTCTTTTGTCTTTTCTAATTTTTTTTTTTAGAGTCTCCTAATGCCTATTCGAAGAATTGGATTTGACAACTATCTCTGAATCGGAGGGAACTGTATTTAACAACCTACCCATGAGTCAGAAGATGGTTTGTCAACTTTCTTCAAGTTGAGAGAACATGGTTTGATGACTTTCTCTTTATCAAGAAGATACGACATTAACAGCTTTCTCCAAGTCAGAATGTCGTTTGTTGACTTTTCAAGCCAAGAGTGTTGTTTTGATTCTTTGAAAAACTTTAATTTTTGATCAATTTTCATAAAAATATAGATCACAAGAATTATTTCTCCCAAGATCACCATATAAAATTTTAGGATTTAATCAATGAAGATTAAGAAGAATACCTCAAAGGATAATAAACTGAACATACGACGATGATCCGATTCGATCTCTAAAGCATCCACACCTACTCTAAAATTTTTGTGCTTTTCCCACTTCCAGAAAAGTTACAGGACCCTATTTGAACATGGGTACCTCTTTATATATATTATTTAAGAAGCTAAAATAACCCTAGACGGTGTGGGATCCTTATGAGATTCTTATCCTTAAGTTGTGGGGCCCAATATCCTTAATTAAGTCAAACTGCATTAAGAACACTCTATCTTTTATTAATTATAAATTGGCACACCACTAATTGTAATAATCCCTATTACATATTGTAATTGAACTCCCAAAGATAAGAAGAAAAAAAATGAGGCCCTTCCTTACAAATATTTCATAAATATGTCCTTCCACTACACAATATTCTTTAATGAACATTGTCTAACCCTTATAGTCATTAGAACATTATCATTAGGAACTTAATAAATCAATTGGACATTTAAAACCATTTATTTGATAAAATCATTTTCAAAATAAAATATATCTATTATAATATAATTTTGAAAACATTTGACAAACATTTTATGAAGAACCACTGTCGCCAGATTTTCATGTCCAAGTAAATCATGTATTTCCTAAATTGAATATTCTCCCACTTAAGGGCAGTAGATTCTTTGTTAGGAACTTGTACCTTCTTAAGTATCATGTAGGCTATCTAAACTACCCATGATATAGGCTCTAATTAGGCATCACTGGTTGGTAGCTCAAAATAACAAACATAATAACTTAGAGAAATACTAACCCCTCAAGTCTAAAGACGAGTCTATAAATATGAACAACACTTAACATTGATGTTTTACCAAGTGTATTCATAATAGATCCCTTTAATGCATTTATCTAATGCACCCACATGTAAATTTAGAGTCTCACTCTAGTGATTGAGATAACATCACTCCATCATATGACAACTCTACATGTAGCGGCCCTATAAATGATGTGTCCAGCATCACCCATAGCTATAAACTTTCAGGTCTACAAGAACTGGATTATTAGATCTCTTTACACATTCTAATGTGTCTAACATCCTACTATGTTACATGAGGACCACCAATCTCATCTCATGAGATAAAATAATTACCCACATTAAAAAACATTTACATGTGATGATAGAACACATAGTTATTATTGAATATATAATTAATTAATCATATTTATATTTTATGTGAATGGCTTTATTAGGAAAAATATTTCTAACTGAGAGAACATGATTTGATGACTTTCTTTGTGATGGGAGGATAAAACATTAATGGCTTTCTCTAAACCAGAATGCGGTTTGTCAACTTTTGAAACCAAGAGAACATGATTTGATAACTTTTTCTATGCTGGGAGGATATAACATTGACAGCTTCTTCCAAGCTAAAAGATGGTATGCTAATCTCTTCAAGGCTGGAAGGGTGGTTTACTGAATACTTTATATCCGAAAGAACATGGTTTGATGACTTTCTCAGCGTTGGGAGCATATAACATTGAAGACTTTCTACAAGCTAGAATTAACCGAGGATAAGCTAGTCCCATACTATAAAAAATAATATCAACGGTGTTCAATACAACATTTTATTGAATATCATAAAAACTATGCTGTCAATGGCATTCAACTTATCATGCGGGTGAATGCTACAGAAACCTTTTCAAGACGCTTTTACATGCCATTAAATGGTTCCTTTGTTGTAGTGATGAAAAAATATAAAAAATAAGAGATATAAATCTCTTTAGAATAGTTGAGATCTCCTTAATTTGATACCTACACCTCTTCTACACACACACACACACACACACACACACACACACACACACACACACATATATATATATATATATATAGAGAGA
Organism: Platanus orientalis; assembly: GCA_025762735.1. Taxonomy (NCBI): domain Eukaryota; kingdom Viridiplantae; phylum Streptophyta; class Magnoliopsida; order Proteales; family Platanaceae; genus Platanus; species Platanus orientalis. Next base: position 11,667 of record JAOXJP010236267.1, on the reverse strand, counting down.
GAGAGAGAGAGAGTTCTAATCTAGTTAAGAGTCTTTTACGGTTTTAAAAAATGTATGCAAATGTGGAGGAGATGGAGTGGTGTAGGACAAACAGAGAATTATATAAATGAATGAAAGTTTGATCCTAGGTAAGTTTTCTCTCCTCTTAAATCCTTGTTTCTTCCTCTTCTTCCTTCTTATTATTCAAGCTTTTTTCTTCCCTATAATCACTACTCCTTTGCTTTTCATCTAGTAAAAAATTCTGATTTTTTTTCGATTTCTTAATCTTTTCTTTAAAAAATCTCATAAACCTATGATGCAGAAAATTTAAAGAGACTCTTGTATGTGACATCACACATGAGAGAAAGGTTCAAGACCTGTGTAATGTGTGGGTTAATTAGGATATTTTAGGGGTTGGGGTACTCTTGTAATATGGCCTTTAGTGCCATGGGTAGTTTAGTTTTTTTTTTTTTTAATTTTTTTATGCCAAGGGTAATTTTGTAATAAGGATAAAGAGCCAAGGATAGAATAGGGTTTTTAGGGCTGGTTGACAGCCTAGCTTTTCTTGTCTTTTAGTGGGCTATAAAGTCAACAAGTGGGGCCTACAAAAGGCTGGTTGACAGCTCCTTAGTAGGAGGGTTTTTGGTAGTTTATTTTTTTAGAAAGTCATGGATTGAAGTAGTTCTAGTTGTTAGAAAAATCTTAGGCCTCAAGTTTAGGACTTTCTATTTTCTAGTGTTTGTGGGTCTATATTTTTGCATTCAGTATACATGATGAATTGAATTTGAAATTGGGTTTTGGTTCCTCTCTTCTTCCCCTTTCCCATGGTATAGCCATGAGGACTATTGGGTTTTGGTTCCTCTCTTCTTCCCTTTCCCATGGTATAGCCATGAGGACTAGCAGGGTCATCGTATGCTTCTTCTTCTAGTCTCTTCTCCTTTTATCTGTTCTACAATCTTTCTCTTCTTCTATCTTCTTCTTCTACTAATACATTCCTCTCTATTCTTACCTTCTTCTCTTTTTATTCCTATACTGTGCTGCATAATCTTCAAGAGGGAGATTACAGGTATTGGACGTCTGCAGACTAGTACCCATTGAAAGAAAGTTCTTGGATTGAATTTAGCCACATCGCCATATATAAAACAAAGGTATATTTTTGCTATATTTTCAAGTTCTTTTCTTCTGTATAAGTCCCTGAATTCCACTCAAAGATCACTTCTATTTTTCTATCTTGGATATGCCTTTTAAACCTCCATTATTTTTTTTTTCTAAGATTTCTGGGTTACTGATGCAAAGGATGTTAACCAGTGGGTTATGGACCCAAAGGAAAACTAGAAAGACAAGGCTAGAACAGTGTGTAGGTAAATAAGCGTTTATAATATAATTTAAGGGAAAAAAAAACTGGTCAGATTTAGAGAATAATAAAGGGCAAAGCAGAGTGTCTGTATTGGGGACTTGTGGCTTGGGTTTAGGTAAAATTATAGGCTGTTTTGGATCTTAGGAATAAAATAGAAACAACAGGTTAAACTGGATTTATATGGACTGTTTAGGATAAGGACAAGGGATATAACAGGGACTGCAAGATGTTATAAGGTAACTCGAAACAAGGTTTTGAACTGGGAATTTACAAGTCTCTTATAGACAAATTAAGAGCAGAGCAGTGAAGAAGATCTAGACAGGTCAGTTACAGCTGAAAACTCATGGATGGGATTCAAGAAGACTTGAATAGATCTGGAGGTTTCACGAAACCCAATCAAGAAAAGTTCTTGAAGGCTTCTTTCATGGTGAATCGAAACCAGCAAGCAAACAATAAAATTAAAGGAGAAGAAGAAAATAATAAGGGCGACCCAGTGCATGAGGCTCCCACTAAAGCGGGGTTTGGGGAGGACAAGATGTATGCAGCCTTGCCCCCATTTTTGGAGAGGCTGTTTCCGTGACTTGAACCCGCGCCACCAAGGACGCTAACGGCAAGCCTTACCGTTGGGCCAAGCCGCCCTTTCTAAGAAGAAGAAAATAATAATGAAAAAAAAAACAAAAAAAGGGAAAAAGATAGAAGAACCTATATTTATAAAAACTTCTCCAAATCAGGGGACCTACGTCTCCACCTAGCTTGCATACCCCCAAGGACTAAGCAAGGGAAACAACTCCTCAAGAAAGAAAAGACTCAACTCTAAAATAGAGAAGAAAAACTTGCAGCCATGAGCTATATTAGATATTATAAATTTTTTGATTTCATTCATAAAAATTTCAAACCAATTGTGTGGGGTACTTTATAACCCATGACAGACTCCTAATGTAACGTGAACTTAATAAAAGACTTAAAATTTCTTAATTCTAATTACATTCAAAAGACAATGTTGTTGGAAAAAAATAACCTAATCCTAGACACACTAGGATTCTCAACCATAGTTACCACAGTGAGAAGTAAAGACGGGAAGCAATGTGAAAGCGAAAAGCGGGAAGCGAAACTTAATAAATCCTTGGGAAGCATGAAGCGAAAAACAATAATAAAGTAAAGAACAAATAAAAATACTTTGTAAGTACAAAGAACCATGACATATAAACCAATATGCAAACCATTTGTCATTAGTATGGCCAACCATACCTTAGATTTTACCATTACATAAGATTTTTAGTAGATAACTTACATCTTAAAGTCAGACTATAAAAGACCTTATATAAAAACCATCGGATTTGAATCTTTTTTATGGGATACAAATAAAAATAAGATAAACAATAAATTCAACACTAAATTTTTTTTTTCCTACAAAATCATTACTAAATCTCATAGATAATATTTTATTCAATGCTAGCAGTATAGGATTTTCATTAAATAGAATACAATATTGCTTCTTGGATTGCTTCCCAGACAATTCTATAGATGTTTTTACTCGCTTCTCCAAAGGATTCCACTTGTCTCCCTAAATAGCTTTCACGTGCTTCATTGTGCTTCCCACTACTTAGGGAAGCAGAATGGAATTAGTTTCCCAAACAAGCTTCACAGGAAGCGAGCTTCCGACCTTGTAACAAGCTTCCCTACAACTATGTTCTTAACCTTGTCCCTAAAATCCTAAACAAACTCTATTTCTAAAGATAAGAAAAGATAATTCTTAACTTTTATTATAATTCAAATTAAAATAAAGTAATAAAATTAAAGATTCTAATGACTCTAAACACTTCACATGACCAAATCCCTTCAACCACCATATACTTCATTCGTGGGACACATGTGAGACCCACCAACATATAATGTGGGATCCACGTGATAGCCCATATCCACATCAAATCCCCCTTGTTCGAAAAAACTTGACCTCTAGTTTTAAAATAGGGTAAAACATTCATCATGAACAAGCCTAAACTGTGTTGCCATATCATCTTACAAAGACTCAAAATGGAATAAACTTCATAATAGTCTTCAACCATCTTCACCTTGAACTCTTGGATTGAAATGATCAAGACAAGGAGCTGAACTTCTTCCACAACTTGAGCTTGGCCTTCAACTAGTGGTTGCTCATGAAATTGAGCATAAATAAGGAGCTCTTCCACAGCTATCATGGACTCATCAATTGGCTCTTCAATAGGTTGAATATCATCGTCATCTTCTTCAGCATCATGGAGGTCTCCATGCGCGTAGGCTTATCTTCCTCCAATTTCTTTGATTCGAACAAGGTATGAGCTGAATGTTCATCAACATCTGATTTGTGCTCCTTTTCTTGATCTTTGGTCAGTTCTGTCCTAAATTTCTCAAATAAATTGTCAAAGGCCTACTTCTAGTCTTCCAATATACACTTTACAACCTTGATAACAAATTCCTTTAAACCTGTAGGCAAAAGAGATTCAAGAGTGCTCACAACTCATGGTTTCAAAATATTCATGTGTTGGCTTTCCTGGATTTTAGCTAGCTTAGAAGTGTAGCTAAAAAACATCAGCTCCCCCCCCCAACAAAAAAAAAAAAAAAAAAAACTAGAAAGACAAGGCTGGAACAGTGTAGGAAAAATAAAGGATTACAATAGAATTTAAAGAAAAAAAAGCTGGTTAGAATTAGGGAATAATAGAGGATAAAACAGAGTGTATGTATAGGGGACTCGTGGCTTAGGTTTAGGTAAAATTACAGGCTGTTTTGGGTCTTGGGAATAAAACAGAAACAACAGGTTAAATTAAATTTATGGGGACTGTTTAGGATAAGGACAAGGGATAAAACAGGGATTGCATCATGTTATAAAGGTTACTCGAAACTAGGTTTGGAAATGGGAATTTACAGGTCTCTTATAATTAAGAGAAAAACAGAAAAGAAGATCTAGACAGATTAGCAGGCACTGCCGGAAAGTCGTGGGTGGGATTAAAGAAGACTTGGATAGATCTGGCAGATTCAAGAAACCCAATCAAGAAAAGTTCTTGAAGGCTTCTTTAATGGTGAATACGAAACCAACAAGCAACCAAAAAATTAAAGAAGAAAATAAAAAAGAGAAAAAGATAGAAGAACCTGTATTGGTAGAAAATTCTCCAAAATAGAGAAGAAAAGAATCAACTCTAAAATAGAGAAGAAAAACTTGCAGCCGCGAGCTATATTAGATAGTATAAATTTTCTATTTCATTTATTAAAATTTCAAACTAAATGTGTGGGGTACCTTGGTCAGTTCTGGTCTTCCAACATTCGCTTTACATCCTTGATAACAAGTTCCTTTAACCTTGTGAACAAAAGACAATGCTGATGCCATAGATTCAAGAGTGCATTCCGATCATATCTATACCCATGCCTTGCCCTTCACTCTAATTCTTCAATATCAGGCGATATATACTGCAATTCTTCCTTGATATCTTCTTCAGAACAAGGCTTCAGCTACCTTTGATATTTTTCCAACTCACACAAGTGCTCACAACTCATGGTTTCAAAATATTCAGGTTTTGGCTTTCTTGGGATTTCAGCTAGCTAAGAAGTAGTTGAAAACCATCAGATCTTGTACCAATTTGATGCAGCACCAGCCTAAAGAAAAGCTGCTAACCAGTTGGTTATGGGTCCAAAGGAAAACTAGAAAGATAAGGCTAGAAGAGTGTAGGTAAATAAGGGTTTAAAGTAGAATTTAAGGAAAAAAAACTGGTCAGATTTAGGAGATAACAAAGGATAAAACAGAGCATGTATAGGGGATTCGTGGCTTGGGTTTAGGTAAAATTACAGAATGTTTTGGGTCTTGAGAATAAAACAGAAACAACAGGTTAAATTGGGTTTACGGAGACTGTTTAGGATAAGGACATGGGATAAAACATGGACTGTATAAAGTTATAAAGGTTACTCAAAACAAGGTTTTGAACTGTGAATCTACTGGTCTCTTATAGACTAATTAAGAACAGAACATAGAAGAAGATCTAGACAGATTAGCAGGTACTGCTGGAAACTCGTGAGTGGGATTCAAGAAGACTTGGATAGATCTGGAGGTTTCAAGAAACCCAATCAAGAAAAGTTCTTGAAGGCTTCGTTAATGGTGAATACAAAACCAGCAAGCAAACAACAAAATTAAATGAGAAGAAAATAAGAAAAAGAAGAGAAAAAGATAGAAGAACCTGTATTGGTAGAAATTTCTCAAAATCAGGGACCTAGGTCTCCACCTAGCTTGCATAAACCCAAGGATTGGCCAAGGGAAACCACTCTTGGTTTTGTCTCAGGAAGGCAAAGAATCAACTCTAAAATAGAGAAGAAAGACTTGTAGATGTGAACTACATTAGATACTATAAGTTTTCCGATTTCATTCATTAAAATTCAAACCAATCATGTGAGGTACTTTATAACCCACGACAAAGACTCCTAATCTAACGTGGACTTAATAAAAGACTTAAAAACTCCTAATTCTAATTACATTCAAAAGATAATGTTGCTGGAAAAAATAACTTAATCCTAGACATATTAACTCTTAACCTTATCCCTTAAATCCTAAACAAACTCTATCTCTAAAGATAAGATAATTTTTATTATTATAATTCAAATTAAAATAAAGTACTAAAATTAAAGATTCTAATGACTCAAAACACTTCAAACAACCAAAGCTTTTCAGCTATCATAAACTTCATTCATGGGACACATGTGGAACCCACCCACATGACATGTGGAGCCCACCCACATGTCATGTGGAGCCCACGTGATGGCCCATGTCCACATCAGTTACTATACCAGTCAAAGCACTCCCCTCTAAAACCCTGATTTTTCTTCTTTATTTCTAGGGTTTCCCCTTCTTATCCCTCAAAATCTTGTTTAATTCCACTCTTTTCTTCTAAATTTCTGATCAAGAAATCACTTGCTGTTTTAGGCTATCTTCATCAAATAACACTGCAGACTGTTCTTTCATAGGCTTTATATACTTCTATTTTTTTTTTCAGAGAGATAACGGGTGAACTTTATTGAAAGAAGCAAATGAAAACAAGAGAAAGCTAAACCAAGCACAAAAGAAGACCATCACCAAGGAAGTGAAAGGCGACAAGGAAAAAAAACACCCACAAAAAACAAAATACACTACAACTCGCAACAAAATCACTTGAAAATTCATGTACTTTTAATGATCAGAATCACTTGAAATTTTACATGGAGAGTCCTTGATACATCTAATCACCTGTAATATTTCATAATGTTCTGACGCATATGCAGGGTATTTTGGTAATTTTACCAATCTGCTCAAAACAATCCTTTTCTCTTCTAATTCTTCACTTCTTTTCTTGTCTATTCCTATTGAATTCTTCAAACTTGAATCTCTACTTCTCTCTTCCTCCTCTTCATTTAAGGGTCTATTCTTGGTTCTTTATTTTTGTCCTTGCTTCTGCACATCTATTTGGGCATATAATAGCAGGATAATACAACCCATAGGCTGCCCTACATCAAATTGGTTTCAAAGCTTTGTAGTATCCTGCATCAACCTAATTCAATTTTATAAAATCAAAACACTATCTTTCAAACCCCACCACTATTCCTTGTAGATCAATCTTGAATTTCATAAAATTTATAGACTGTCCTACATCAACTTGGTATCAGAGCCAAATTTTTTTCCTATGTTTATTTTCTTTTTATGCTTTTTATTAAATCTTCTATTGCTTCTAGGCTTAATTCTATGTCCCACTTGTTGAGTGATAGGTGATACAAGGTGTTTCTTAAAGTACAAACTAGATTCCATCAAGTCACAAATAAATTCCATCAGCCACTCTGGAGATATTAACAATTGCCCTTTTAAGTAAACACTGGCCGAAGCAGCTGAGTATTTGATTCTTCCTCAGCACTAGGCTCTACATCAACCAAATTCATTATTTCAGAATTTAAATAAAAAAATTAATTGTTTTCTACGAAATGTAAATGACAAGACATATCATGAATATAAATAGTAAACAACAAAGAAAACCAAAGACAATCTTATTCACTTTCTCACCAACATCCTGTAGCACAAAATTGTCCCTCGCATCTGCATACACCAATTGAACAACCAGGGCAAAGAACAAAGATACTATCCGCACATTCATCTCTCAGTCAACTCTGTGGCTATAATGATGCAAAAACACAGCCTACTCATTAACCTACACTTAAGACAATAAGATTATGGCTGAAACTAAATTAATAAATATCAAATAAAATAAATAAATAAATAAAGACAATAAATCAAACACTTGAATTGATTCAAACAGCACAATTATTCAAGGACCTAGAACTCATTAAACGAAGCAAAACCCTCATTCAGAATTTTCAGTTTTCCACAAAACCAAACAAAACAAAACAAACTCCAACCCTGTAACATCGAAGATCAAATTGATATCAAGGAGACTTTAAACTAAAAAATAAAATTTAAGGATTACTTTGTCCCTGATAGTCATTTCTTTAATCAGTGGATAGCAGCAATTCTGGGTCAGTATCATGGGGAAGTAGTGCCTGATCATTTTTCTCGTCATACCTCCAAAACCCTAAGATTTGAATCTATTATAATCTACAACCGTAATTGTACTACTGCAATTCGCTCTAAATTTTAACAATTAAAATTTTGACCCCAACCCCCCTTTCCCCCCCTCCCCCCCGCCAAGAAAGAAAAAATCTCAATCACTACAAAAGAACAATTCTCCCTAAATTTGAGTTCCTATTCCGATTTAAAGCATAGTATATTTCTAATCACTTAATCATAACTCAGGATCGGTACTTTTCTGCTTAGAAATTCACAATTTTAGCTAATTAATTCAATTAAGAAAAATAATAAAAGATTCTCACCACTAAGACGAAGAACCAAAGCCGCAGGTGAGAAGGGAGAGCGTTTGAATCACTCACATATGTGAAGAAGAGTAACGACTGGTTTTACTCTTAAAACCAAAAAACTCCTTTCTGTCGCTTGATTGATTTTCTGAAACGATCTGGAACGTTGATAGGTAATTAACTCTCTCTGATGGATGCCGGTCGTTGACTTTAACTGACGACTGATTGATATGCAGTAGTTATGTAAGCGATCAGGTCCCACATCTAAGGAATCTTCTACGACGTATGTATTTGACTTGATGATTTTGACCATCTATTTTCTTAGATCATGCATGACGGTCTACAGATCGGATGGCTGTGGTCATAGTGAAACCGATTACTGATTTGGTGGTTCTAGTCCCTCTGCCCTTTTTAGTTATGATGTACCCAAGTGGTGGCCCACTAAGCGAAGTGTCGAGATTGCTCCGATGAGATTTTATTATAAAGGATCTGCGCCTTTCTCATTGGTATCTAATGGTAGAGCCCCATAAATATCCGTACAAAGAAGAGGTGGGCCTTTGCAAGCTTACACATATAAATGGTGATATAAGTCCAGTAATCAGCCAAAATGAGGAACAATATAATCATTTACCTTGTATCTTCATCACAGTTGATATTTTCATTCATCGGACGGTACTTGGATGCCAAGGGGTGGGGCCATTCTTTGTAATGGGTTTTCTCGTCTGTTTACAACAACAACAACGATAACAACAACAACAACGATAACAGACAGCCTTATCCCAACTATTTGGAGTCACCGACATGAATCCTGTTCTACTATTTTGCTCTGTTTAAGGCCTTATCTGCTGTTAAATTACAATTATCATGTCCTTTTTAGTACCTCCAGTGGTTTTCCTCAGCTTTCTCTTTTATTTAATTGTTTAATAATGAGTTTTTATTGTCACCGCAGTTTTTTCTAAGTCTACCTCACTTAAAAGTTTTTTATTTTTATACCCCTCCCGTAATCCCTCCCTCCCACACCTCCGACGGTTGCAGTGCCCCTTCAGCATGACTGGGCAAGCCAAACAAATTGAACTCATGTCAAAGAGTCAACACATAAAAAGCCCAGTCACTAGGCCTACCACGTTGATATAAGGAAGTTGTGATTTAGAAACCAACTTTCATACGAGTGAAGAAGAGGTGCTGTAAACAGTTGGATTAACGGTACATCAATATACCAGCCATACTCTTTTGAGTCATAGTCTCATTTGTATTAGGGAGAAGGGGTGGCAATGTTTGACACGATACGCGAACCCAACACAAAAATAAGCGGGTTAGGGTTGTCCCTAAACGTGTTTCGGGTCAAAACAGGTCAACCCACTTTGACACAATTAATAATTGGGTCAGCTTAGGGTTGAGCCAAATCGTCTTATACCCTTACCTTGACATGACACAAACCCGACTCGCCAAGACGAATTACCACATATCCTACTAACCAACACGACCCAACACGAAAATAAGCATGTTAGGGTTGACCCTAAACATGTTTTGGGTCAAAACAGGTCAACCCACTTTGACACGATTAATAAATGGATCAGGTTAGGGTTGGCTCAACTAGTCTTATACCTTTACCTCGACACCACACGAACCGGACCCACCAACACAAATTGCCACCCCTAAGAGAAACCATCGTTTTGATGCATATTCAGGCACATATTCATAAACGATACAAATTCACATAATCACATATTCATGAAATCTATATATAAATGGTTCAAAAACTGAGTCACAAAACCAGTATTCAATCAAACCATGTTCTGCACATCAGTATTCAATCAAACCATGTTCTACATATCAAAACCAATGACTTCAACGTTCTGTAACATAAAAACTTGGGAGAGAAAAATAACATACCAAGATACTGTAAGGGCATCATTTACATGGGACTACCAGTTGAGTGTATCCTCTTTTTATTTTTAGCAACAGTAATGCATCCAAATTCCTCTACGAGTGATGCTCAGAAACAAGGTGGTTTAACGAGAACTAAGAGAGATTTGGACGAAGCCCATTTGTTGGAATGCAGAAAATTGTACAACTCTTCAAATCACCATCTAGTATACAAAGAGTTAATCTAGCACATAGCAAAAGTTTACAAAGAGTTGTACGTGTTAAACAAAGAAGAATCCATCCTTGGGAAGAAGAGGCCCATATGTCGCCCATTCGGTCTGTGTTTCTATCAGAGACGCGATTTCAGATTATGAGTTTCCTGGATTAAGAGTCCAACGTGTCAGAAGTGTCTTGAACTGTTTTTGCTCCATTCTGCCATCGTCTCCAAAATGGAAGGATAATCATTCAACATTAGTTGGCATAACTTTTGCAGTCTAAATGAATCTCTTGCCAGAAGCTTCGTGACCCAACCTAGTCCGACTCGGATGAGAGATTCCCTTCAGAACCTGACGGGATGAACACAGGCAACTGCTTTGAATCCAGAACTCTTCCAGTTCTAGCTTCATGGGGCTGGTTGGATACCACCTTCTCTAGATCTGATCTCAAACTCGAATTGGTCGCACTTCTTGGACCGTCCTTAACTGGGACATTAAAAAGAGGGCCACCGAAGAAAATAGATTCTCCTGTGTACATCAGCTTCTCTGACTGTGGAAATGGAATCTTTGTAGAAGATGATTCTGGCGGTGGAACAGTAGGCTTTCTACTATAGTTGCTTGTTTCTGCACGAGTATTTGTTACCCCAACTTGCACAGAAGATCTAGTTCGGGCCTCCAGAGCAGATTCAGAAATCCTAGCCGATACAGGGACCGACACATATCTGCCAGCTTCTTGGTCCCAAACTACAGAGGTTCTTTTACCATCTCTGAGAAGAGAAGTAGACGGAGCCTGTAACAACAGGGGATCGGTACCACTACTCTTTTGCATGATCTTGTCATCAAAACCAGAGGTAGAAGAATGGAATATTGGGTTGTTGAGATTTTTATTGGGAAAAGCTGTTCTAGATGTAGTAAAAGGCTGCCCGGGAGCAAAGCTGTCCTCAATTTTTTTTTTCTTTCCAACCTCAGAAAGTGATCAGACAGGGTTGGAATATTTTTACCATTTAGATTCCATTTGGAATCCAAGTGAATTCTTAGGTTGTTTTCCCATTCCTAGGTAAACTTGGAATGGGAATGGAAACAGACAGAGCCTAAAGGGTTTCACAGGTATGCTCCTCTTTCTCCCTCACTCTATCTCTCTACAGGGCCCTCTCTCTCGTCACTTCTCTTTCTCTACGCCGCCCTCTCTCTCATTGCTTCTCTCTCTACACTGCCCTCTCCCTCTCTCTTCTCTGCCCTCTTCCTCTCTCTCTCTCTCCGCTGCCCTCTCTCAATCTCTCTTGTCGTTGTTCTCTCTCTCTCTCTTTGCCTCTCTCTAAATCTCTTTCTATCCCTTGTCTCTACTCTCTCTCTCTCATCCCTTCTCTACGCTGCCATCTTTTTTTTTTTTTTTGGGGG
>JAOXJP010236247.1:0-23881 GCA_025762735.1 Platanus orientalis | reverse complement strand
GCGTAAGAAGATGATAACACTTATATCTTTTTTTATCAACCCCATAACCAAGAAATAGGCATTTAAGAGCTTTAGGATCCAATTTGGTGCGGTCAAACTTAGGAACATGAACATAACAAATACAACCAAAAGTTTTAGGTGGCAAAGGGAATAATAGTGTATTAGAAAACAACACAACAAGAGGAGACTTATAAGAAAGGACCCTGGAGGGCACCCGGTTCATAAGATACACTGCAGTTTGAATGGCTTCAGACCAAAAAATCATTGGCACATTCATGGTAAACATGAGGGCACGGGCAATCTCTAAGAGATGTCAGTTTTTTCGCTCTGTCACTTCTTTCTGTTTCGGTGTTCCCGGGTAGTCTAGTGAACAATACCAATTGTATCAAGGAAGGATGTCAAGTCACGGGATATATACTCACCACCATTGTCGGACCGAAAAACTTGAATTTTAGTACTGTATTGAGTGCAAACCCTAGAATAAAAAGATTTGAATGCAACAGTCACATCACTTTTATACTTAAGCAGATAGAGTCAAGTGGCCCTGGAACAATCATCCACAAAGAGAAAGTACTTGAAACCAGATAAAGAGGTAGTTGGAAAGGAACCCCAAACATCAGAATGCACAATAGAAAAAGAAATTGAACTCTTTTTATTAATACTAATGGGGTAATGTGATCTACAATGCTTAGCCAACTGGCAAGATTCACAAAGACTACTGGACTGAAGAAATGAGATATGAGGAAACATTTTCTTTAGTACATGAAAAGACAAATGGCCAAGTTGACAATGCCATAAAGATAACTCATTTAACGATGCAGAAGAACCCTTCCCCTTTATTGCAGAAGTAGCTATTGATGAAAAAGAGTTCAGAATATAAAGACCATCTTTCTCATACCCCAAACCAATCATTCTCTCCATCGCCATGTCCTGAAACACACAATGGGAAGGAAAAAATATAACACAACAGTTAAGAGTTTTGGTGAGGTGACTAATAGAAAGCAAATTCAATAAAAAGTTAGGAACATGAAGAACCGAAGAAGGCATAAGTCAGATGTAGCAGAAATATCACCCTAACCAGCAATAGAAGACAAGGATCCGTCTGCAATATGAACCTTGTCTTTCCCAGAACAAACTTGATAAGAGGTGAACAATGAGGATATACCGGTCATATAATGAGATGTTTCTGAATCAATGATCCAGGGGCTCTGCGAAACAGTGAATGAGGCAAAGAAACCATATGCAGTGGTACCTAAGTGAGCAAATGAAGAGGTAGGTGCCATGGAAGAATGATCAAGCTGAGAAACAAAGCGTCTGAAGGCCACAATCTCATCATTGGAGAGGGTGTTAACATCATAAGAGGCAGGAGGCGGTGCAATTGGAGGCATAATAGATAACCCTGAGGATGTAGAAGCAACTGAGTGAGCACTATGTCGTTCACCAAACCGACCACCACCACGACCAGTACTAAAACCACCACGTGAACAAGGGTGTGATGCCAAGTCTGGTGGACGACCATGAAGATCTCAACACTAATCCTTGGTATGTTTAAAGCGGCCACAATGCTCACATTTAAGGCGATCCCGATCATCAGACAAATGCGTAGATCTGCTACGGCCAAGGCTACCACGGCCACCTTTAGAGGAACTTGAAACATGTGTTGGTTTCTCAATCAAGGAGATTGGATTGGAATTCATCATCACCCCCTGCCAGCCTTCCTCACGATGGACATAGGCATAGACTTCATTCAGAATGAGAGAAAGGGTCATATTAAGGATCTAAACCCGGATTGCTTAAAATTTGGGTTTAATCCTGCTAGGAATTCAAAGACTTGAATTTTCTCAACATGTTTACGATAGGCAGTTGCATCTCGAGCACAGGATGGATGATAAGAGATGTAGTGTTCTAATTCCTCCCACATCTTGCGTAAAGCAGAGTAATAAATTGCAATGGGTTGATCATCCTGTTTAAATTGTACTATTTTTTGCCGAAGATAAAAAATCTTAGCTATGTGGCCAACCTAAGAATATGACTAGGACAAGGATTGCCAGATCTGATGAGACGTGTTCAGGAACAAATAATGGTCACTGATTTCAGGTTTCATCGATCCAAGTAACCAACCCATAACCATTGCATTTTCTGTTTTCCACTTTCGAAACTTTGGATCTTCTTTGGAAGGATTTTCTGCTTCACCTGTCATATTGTCTTCCTTATCCCTGCCCTAGACATGAATGAGGACAGATTTTGACCATGTAAGATAATCCGTGCCATCAAAGTTAATGGTTGTAATTGGTGTGTTGGAAAATTCAGGTACCACACTCCCATGTGTACCCATCTCACTTTCTGACGGGATGGACGTCTGGCTCACTTCAGACATGACAAAACTCAGGCAAGAGTATAGAACACGAACTAATAGAGAACATAACTACTTTAACATAGAGAACAAGCCATTTGGTAGAGCAGAACACCAGGGGATATGGGGGGACACGGGTTGTAAAGATCCCCAAGAGCATGATCTGGTCTTTAGAAACAACTTTTGTTCTCAGGGTACCCTACTTTGAGCATCGCAAGTGGTAGAAAAAAGAGTTCGAATGGGTACCATACATAGGTGTCACTAGCAGTGAGAGGAAAATTGTCTGATCTCTCTCAATCCTTCACCAAACTCAACGAGACTTGTTGCAAAATATTTCTATGCCAAAAACGACCACTCCTTTGTAGCCAATCGAAACTTGAAGCCTTCGTGTGATCAGAATCAACAAAACATAAAAAACGTAGGGTTTTTGGGTAATAGAAGAAAACCCTTCGAAACACCACTATAAAGGCTTCAAAAAAAATTTTAAAAATCACCATAAATCTCCATGGGGCAAGCAACCATAGATCTGGTTTCGCTTTCCTTTGACACCCGGTCGCCCTGCTAACGTCAGCCGTACAGACGTTGACATCAACAAGGGTCTGACGTCGTCTTGTTCCCTTGTTCGATTTGTTCTCTTTTCTGGCCTTGCTCTGATACCAACTTGGTTGATTTTACCAATAATATGAGAAGAATGAGATAGAGAGAGAGAGAGAATGTTAACGCATGAATCATATGAGTAAGGTATACTCATATGTTGGTATTTATACCAATATCTTTACTAATATACCATAGTATGGGTCTACAATACCCTTATGGCATAAATACCCTTACAATATACAACAGGTATTACCCACATTATCCTTGGGTTTTTAGAATTATTACAATTATAACCTTGAAACTAAAAGGTCCTAATCTACCCTTGGCACTATTGCCCTTATTACAAAAACATTCACCCTTAAAAATTTGAATTAACCCCACATAACATTGAAATTTAAATCTGGACCTCTTATGTGGGGACATATACATAAATCTACTAATGTTGTCCGCATCAGTGGGTTGTCCTAACATAAACCCCTACTACATCGGAAGAAACCTTCTTAATAGCCATTGACCATAACTGAAAAGGAGGCAATGCAAATAACACTTTATTCCAATTTCTTCAAGTATGACTGCAGCCCATCTTTAGCACGATGTCCTCCACAAAGTTCCAGTTGACTTTTTCCATATCAACCCTGATGAGGACACCATGGTCGAGAGTGATTTTACATTATGTTTAGAGTTTATGGTAGTGGGTTTTATTTATTTTACATGTGTTGGTGTCTCTTGTAAAAGGGGGGGGGGGACACAAATTTTTTAAGGTAGATTAGTCTTTATTTGTTTTTAAGGTGTTCTATGTCTTTTATGTTAGATATGGGGGTATTTTGGATACAATGTTTTAGTCTTAGTTTTTAGTCCATAGAAGACTTTTTATGTACTAACCTAGCCGTGAGAGAGGGATATATACCCCCATGATTTAGGTTTTGAGGTATGAAGTTTTGAACAAAAAAGTTAACGTGAGTTTGCTTCTCTTCTTCCTCCTTGCCAGTTTGCTGCAGGTTAAAGCTCTCCATAACCTTAGAATGGGACTAGGCCCCCACTTAGTTTAACACTGATGGTATTGGAAAGTTATATTATGTATTATGGGGGTATTTATGTAACAAAGGTGAGATATACTATATCTATACCATCAATACACCATATACAGTATATACTGGATTATCTTTGATATAAATACCAACCATATGAGGCAAAAGCCACATACGATTCTCTTCTTCTTTTCTTCCTCTTCTTCTCTTCTTCTTCATCTCCTTTTCTCTTCCAAACACTTGCAAGATACATCAAACAAAACTTGGTATTAGAGCTAGACTAAGAAAAAAAAAAAAAAAGAGGACTCACAGGTAGAGGGGAAGACGACGATGTTAGACCTCTGCTAAGGTCAGCGTCCATACAGCTAACGTTAGCAGGAGGCGTGGTGTTAGAGATGAAAGGGTGGTAGATCCTTAATCGCCTTGATTTATGGGGATTATTAGTGATTTAAAAAAAAAAAAAATTGAAGCCTCTAAGGGCCTGTTCGAAGGGGTTCTTTCTGCAGCTTGGAAAACCCACTTTTTTGTAAGATTTCATGATTCTAAGCAAACAACAAGACCTTATCTCAATTGCCTACAAAGGAATGATTGTTTTTTGCATAGGAGTGTTTTAAGACACTCTAATCGAAGTTTGGTTGAGAATCAGAGATCTATGAGTTCTCCCCTTGTGCTTGTGCCGTTAGGTTACGAACAGGTATGTACCCATTCGAATCAGCAGTTCTGATGCTCGAAACTTGTGGATCTAGTTATGAAAGTTGAATCTAAGGACCGGATCTTGCTATCGGCGACCTCCACAATTTGTGTCCCCTCGTGTTATGCAACACCAGATGACTGTTTCTCGATTTTAGAGTGGTATTTTTATTAGATTGCTCTTAGTTTGTGGTCTGTGATCGGTTTTTAACATGTTTGAAGTGAGCCAAACATCCAACTTGCACAAAAGTGAGATGGGTACACTTGAGGATGTGGTAACTGAATCTCCTAACACACCAATTACTATAGTAAAATTTAATGGCAGTAAGTATCTTACATGGTCCAAATCAGTTCTCATTCATGTCTAGGGCAAAGACAAGGAGGACTACTTGACAGATGAAGCGAAGAGGCCACCTAAATATGATCCAAAGTTTAGAAAGTTAAAGACAGAAAATGCACTGGTTATGGGATGGTTGCTTGATTCGATAAGACCAGAAATAAGTGACCATTATCTATTCTTGGAAACAGCACATCAAATTTTGGATTCCTTAGCCAAGGCCTATTCTTGAATTGGACACACAGCGAAAGTATTTGACCTCAGGCAACGGATTGCCCAATTTAAACAAGGGGATACACCACTTGCACTCTACTACTCGATTCTCAAGAAAATATGGGAGGAATTAGCCCACTACACCACTTATTGTCCATCCTGTTCGCAGGATGTAGCAGCTTACCAGAAGCATGTCGAGGAGATCCAGACTTTTGAATTCTTGGCGGGGCTGAATCCTGACTATGAGCAGATCCAGGTACAAGTCCTCAATATGGTTCATCCCCTTTGTATGAAGTATATGCTCATATTCACCGTGAGGAAGGGTGACGTGGAGTTATGACTCCTGCTCTTTCCATAAAGAAATTTGTCCTAGTTTTAAGTTCATTTTGAGGGGGTCATGGCAATTTCATGGGCCGTGGTCGTGGGGGTAAAGGACCATATGATGATCGAGACCGTCTGAAATGTGAGCACTGCGGTCGCTTCAAACATACCAAAGATCAATGTTGGGATATTCATGGTTGTCCACCAGATTTAGCTCCTCGATCTTTTCCCCGTAGTGGATTCAGTACAGGTAAAGGAGGTGGTCGTCTTGGTGGCCAAAGACCTAGTGCCCACTCAGTTACTTCTCCACCCACAAAGCTACCTACCATGCCTTCCACTTCTCCAAATATTGGTGCTCTTTCTAATGATGAGATTGCAGCTTTTCGACGTTTTGTCTCTTAGCTTGATCACTCTTCCACAGCTCCCACATCGTTCTTCGCCCATTCAAGTACAAATGCATCTGCCTTGGTTGCCTCAGTTAACACACCTCAGAGCTCCTGGATCATTTATTTAGGGGTTTCCCATCATATGACTGGTATATCCTCGTTATTCACCTCATATCGAGTTTGTTCTGGTAAAGATAAAGTAAGAATTACTGATGGTTCTTTTTCGTCTATTGTTGGTCAAGGGGACATCTCTACCACCTCGGATTTAACTTTAGCCTCTGTTCTTCATGTTCCAAACTTTGCCTTGAATTTATTGTCTATTAGCCATGTTACCAAAAATCTTAACTGCTATGTCACATTTTTTCCTTCCCACTGTGTGTTTCAGGACATGGCGACGAAGAAGATGATTAGTTTGGAGCATAAGAATGATGGTTTATACATTTTGGACTCCCACCCTCCAGTAGCTACTTCTACAATAAAGAGGAACATCTCTTCGTCCACACCAGATGAGTTGTTTACATGGCATTGTCAGCTTGGTCACTTGTCTTTTTCTATCCTCAAGAAGATGTTTCCTCAATTTTCGATTTCTAAGTTTGTTATTTCTTGTGAACTTTGCCAATTGGAAAAGCATTGTAGGTTTGTTTATATAGTTAGTAAGCATAATAAAAGTTTCAATTGTGCATTCTGATGTGTGGGGTCCCTCTTCTACTACCTCTTTGTCTGGTTTTAAGTATTTTGTGACATTTGTGGATGAATGTTCTAGAGCCACGTGGCTTTATTTGTTGAAAAGTAAAAGTGATGTGAGTAGTGCATTCAAGTCTTTTTATGTTATGATATGTATCCAATTTCACACCAAACTTTAAGTCTTAAGATCTGACAATAGGGGAGAGTACCTTTCTCATGACTTGTCTTCTTTTTTTTGTCTGATATTGTGCACTAGACCACCTACCCAGGTACTCCTAAACAAAATGGGTAGCCGAAAGGAAAAACAGACACATTCTAGAAGTTGCTCGGGTAATCATGTTCACTATGAATGTACCTCGAACTTTTTGGTCTGAAGCTATTCAAACTATAGTCTACCTCATGAACAAGATGCCTTCTCGTGTTTTGTTGTTCAAGTCCCCTCTTGAAGTGTTGTCTCCAAACATTTCCTTGTTTCCTCTTCCTCTTAAGACATTTGGCTGCATCTGTTATGTTCATGTCCCTAAATCAGACTGCAACAAATTAGACCCTAAGGCACTCAAATGTGTCTTTCTAGGCTATGGAGTTGATCAGAAAGGGTACAAGTGTTATTATCCTCCTACTCGTCCCAAATTTGTGTCATGCGATATTACCTTTTTTGAATCAATTCCTTTCTTCTCCTCAGGTAGGCCATCTCTTCAGGGGGAGAAATCTATGAGTGAAGAGTTGTCCCCCCCCCCCCCGATTCCTCTTCCAGTTCCAGTTCCAGTTCCTATTTATCATTTTGATAGCAGTGGTGATGGTGGAAAGTGGGAGAAAGAACTACAAATCTACACTCGTAGGAAGAAGCAAGGACAAAAGGAAGACTTAAACAAAACTTCTCATGGGTCACTCCAAAAGTCTACTTCAAAACCAATTTCTACATCAGGTAATGATCTTCCCATTCCTTCTTCTCCTTCACCTGCACATACCTCGGACTGTTTGGATCTAGATCAGCCCATTGCCCTTAGAAAAGGTGTGAGGGCTTGTACCAAACATCCAATGTCTAGTTTTGTCTCATACCATGTACTCTCACCATCCTTCCACAACTTTTTTATTGCCTTGTCTTCTATTTCTGTTCCCCGCAGTCTATCTGAGGCTATCCTATAGCCCAAATGGAGAGACGCAATAGAAGATGAAATGAAAGCATTAGAAAGAAACAAAACATGGGAGCTAGTTGATCTTCTTAAAGGAAATAAGCTAGTGGGTTGCAAGTGGGTGTTCACAGTTAAGTATAAATCTGATGGTACAGTAAACAGATACAAGGCAAGACTGGTGGCCAAGGGATATACTCAAACATTTGGTATAGACTACCAAGAGACATTTTCCCCAGTGGCGAAAATAAACTCAATAAGAGTACTTATCTCACTGGCTGCGAATTAGGAGTGGCCCCTTTTGCAGTTCAATGTGAAAAATGTTTTTTTACATGGGGATTTGGAGGAAGAGGTATATATGGCTACACCACCTGAACTCTCCATGCCAAATGGTAAAGGAAAAGTTTGCAAACTAAAGAAGGCGTTGTATGGGTTAAAGCAGTCTCCGCGGGCTTGGTTTGTTTGGGGCAACCATGGTAAAGGTAGGATACAAACAAACTCAAGCAGATTATACTCTTTTCGTTAAACGTCAAACCCTAAAGATAACAACTTTAATAGTCTATGTGGATGATATAGTAGTTACAAGGAATGATGATGTGGAAATTAAGAGACTTACGAGTAACTTAGCAAATGAGTTTGAAATAAAAGATTTGGGATCATTAAAATACTTTCTTGGGATAAAAGTTACCAAGTCCAAGCAAGGTATCATTCTCTCTGTGAGAAAGTATGTATTAGATCTGTTAAAAGAGTCAGAATGACAAGCTGTAAACCCTGTTCCACGCCTATTGAGGTGAATCATAGGCTCAAAGAAAATGATAGTGTGCAGTTGATTGATGTTGAAAGATATCAAAGGCTAGTTGGGCAACTTATTTACTTGTCTCTAACTCGTCCAAACATTACCTATGCTATGAGTGTCATAAGTTCATGCATACTCCTACCCAGGATCACCTAGAAGTAGCATATAGAGTTCACAGATAATTAAAGGGGTGCCCAGGAAAAGGTATACTATACAAGAAAAATGAACATTTTAGAGTCGAAGTGTATACCGATGCAGACTAGGCTAGTTCAGTAACAGATCATAGGTCTACATCTAGATATTGTACCTTCCTTAGTGGAAACTTGGTAACCTGGAGAAGCAAGAAACAATCAGTGGTTGCTAGATCCAATGCGGAGGCTGAATTTTGATCTATGGCCCATGGCATCTGCGAATCATTGTGGTTAAAGATATTAGCAGGGGTGGGACTTCTAGTAGTAGGTCCTATGAGTCGCTACTACGACAATAAAGTAGCCATAAGCATTGCACACGACCCCATGCAACATGATAGAACCAAACATGTTGAAGTGGATCGTCATTTTATCAAAGATCATTAAAAAATGGGGCACATATGTACTCCTTATATCCAAACTCAACATCAACTTGTGGATATATTTACAAAAGACCTGAGTGAAGCACAATTCATGTACTTGATTGGCAAGCTGGGACTAATTGACATCTACTCACCAGCTTGAGGGGGAGTGTTGGAGAGTTATATTATGTATTGTGGGGGTATTTATGTAATAAGGGTGAGGTATATTATACTTGTACCATTGACACACCATATACATAATGTACTGGATTATCTTTGATATAAATACCAACCGTATGAGGCAAAGGCCACATACGATTCTCTTCATCTTTTCTTCCTCTTCTTCTCTTCTTCTTCCTCTCCTTTTCTCTTCCAAACACTTGCAAGATACATCAAACAACTAGTGGTGGAGACCACTCCCTCCCCTTGGGTAAAAGGACTTTTTTCCCTTTCTTTTTCATATTTTTTTGAGTTTTTCACATAATTTAAGTTTTTGAAATAGAAGAACAAGCACAAGAATCATCACCACCAACCATCTATTGAAGTCTTGCATCGAGCAGCCTTTTCTAGGGTTCCATAAGTACCAGACGACCCTACCTATGCAACCCATTCATCTTTGTTGCAGATTTGAAGAAGTTCCTAAGGCCTAGAATCAACCCCTAGCGTGAAACAAGGGGATTACCCTTTGGTGGCAGATCGCGTACCAGAACCTCATCAATGAAGCAAAGGCTGGCTTGATCTTGTTAGGGTGATCTATATACCTATATGATCGATCAACAAGCACCCAACAGTTGAGATTTGAATTTTTGAAAATATTATAGCCGTTGGAAAATTTCCTAAGTGTGAAAATAGTACAAAAAATGATCTCACGAGAATGACCACCAACACTTCATCTCAAGGGCTTTGAGGGAATGGCCTTTTTCAGAGTAATCAACACTCCTAGGAGATCCTATAGGGACGGTTTCCCTTCAGAAAATTTTCACAAACAAAAAGAAATCAAGGCTGGTTATATGGACAGGTGGCACTTCTTCTAGAGTTGGAAATAATTTGAAATTTTTGGAATATAAGACAATGTGATCATGGAAACTAATTGTTATCATCACCAAGGGCATCAAGAAGGTGTTCTACATCCAAATCAGGTATTGGTTTCTCTCTTTTAAACCCCTAAAATTAGTGATTAGTAGGCATGTTGTGGCATATGGTTTGAAGTTGAATTTTTTACTATCAATCACCCTAACCCTACTTTCTAGGCCTAAAACATATTATAAACCTATCTTTAGACCTTTCTGGCTATTCCTTGAGTTTATTGGATCGTTCCCCTTTATTATGGCCTAATTTAACACCTTTCTGAGGAAATTTTCAGTTATAATATTTTTTCTAGGTATAACCCTAATTTTTCATTCCCTAATTTAGATTATTGTTCAAGCATATTATTTAGGTCTTTAATTGTTTATTATTTTGTAAACCTTAATTTTTCTAATGCGTACTGAATACAACTGATGAACTGCCTGAATTTGGGTTTGAACTGTGCAAGTCTGAATCTTGTTTATTTCTCTTTATTATTTTAGTAATTTTATTCATATCTCCTATGCACGCACTCACTATCCTACATGCATGTTGCATCAAATTTGGTATCAGAGCTTAGGTTAGGTTTATGGTTTAGTCACTCTTAGATTGCATTTTAGGTATAGTTTATGCGTGATAGGTCAGTTTGCATTTTCTTGCATCTCACAACATTGCATCTTTTATTTTTTTTATCTAGCATGTTTATTCACTTTTTCCACACTTAGATTGTTTTTAGAATTTCTTTAGAAGTTTTAGATATTTTTCCATGCATTTAGAGCCCATGGATTCTCTTAGGGAGTTCTGTAGTCTCACTATCCCTAGTCCTTTGGTATTTGTCCATTAGGTCTGGACTAGGCTATCATATCAAGATGTCCCTTAAAAAAAGGATTAGTTCTCTACTCACTCAAGACCCAGCCTTTAGGGGCTTAACCGAAAAGGTGGATAGCTTGTTTCAAGCTTTGGATGTCTATAGAGAATTGTTTCCCCACAGCCTGAGTAATTCTCAGGAGGGGAGAGGAGTTCACATAGATCAAACTCAGGACCACCATTCAAGTCATGGATCCATGAGGGTTGGAGTGTACACTTTTGATGGACAATTAGACCTTGAGCACTTTTTGGATTGGGTTCGAGGGATGGACTGGTACGATATCTCTTCTCACAGACAAGTTAAATCTGCCAAGATGAAACTATCTGAGTCAGCTCAGCTCTATTGGGAGTCAGTTGAGCAAGAGATTTATTGGAGACATGAGAGACCCATTACTATTTGGGCAGACATGCGAGAGGAACTCAGAGAGAAATACGTTCCACGTCATTATCAGATTCAACTTCTTGAGCAATACGACGCAATCCGACAGGATTCATCTAGTGTAGCGGACTACATCACACGGTTTGATGATATTAGGTTGAGATGTAGAGTCCGTGAGAATCCCGATACAACCATCACTAGATTTAAAGAGGGACTTAGGCCTGAACTTAGGCCTGAGATACAAAAAGAACTCCGTCTTTAGTACATCGCCACCCTAGAGCAGATCTACAGGATAGCCCAAGACATGGAGAGGTGTTTAAGGCTAGACCCTAGGTGTGAAGATGATAGGTCAGGAGTCTCTACTGGTGGGTAGTCACCCATACCAGGTCCTAGCACCTCTAGACCTGACCTTACTTCTAATTAGGAGAAGGATGTAGCAAAGGGTTTACTTACAGTAGACCCTGAATAGTGTCCTAGTTTGATAGAGCATTCTTTGCTTACAGAAGACACTGTGCACCAGGAAAAGTCACAAGAGGATTAGTCGATAAATGGAGTGAGAGCTGATAAGTCATATAACCCTCTTGTGGTGGAGATACCTCGTGATGATGAGGCTAACATCGATGAGGTTGTTGGTCCTATCCAAGCTCCGAGTGATGATGAGGAAGGAAAACCTCAAGAGGTTGGCCAGGAGGTTCAGGGACTTCAAGTGAGCACATCTGTAGAGACCTTAGTGTATGGTTTTATTGTACCTAACCCTGTCAATGGTACTGAGCAGAAGATTCATGAGGTCCAGGAGGTCTAAGAGAGTGTACCCAAAGCGATTATGTTGTTTAGACTTGTTAAGCCTGAGCTTGAGCCTGACTTTATCCCAAACACTATGTTGTGTCTTTTATCTGAGAGAGAACCACTTGTGCCTAAAGTACACATCGTCTTTGAGAAAGTGGCCAATACCCCTAAAGTATTGATTTTCCTAGTGTCTATTTAGGACTTAGCTTTTAGTTATTTCTGAAAGGTACTATCGAAGATGAAGGGTCCATTGGTTAGACACTTGTCACATGATTACCATCCACCTACTAATGGGTTACTTGAGGTGGTAATCAAGAGTCATGGCCCTTTACTGAGCCTAGAGATTTTACTAAGATGTCGGGTTGGTGAGAACCTCTGGGCATGGGATAGTGTTCCGTCTACCGCAGAGTTTGCATACATTAGTTCGATCAATAGGACAAGTGGTATGAGTCTATTAGAGATTGTCATATGTTATAAACTCAGGATTCCTATAAACCTCATATCTATGTCTGCATCCCATTGTCCGTTTGAGTCTGCATCTGCATTTGCATCGCACTTTCATTCACTAAATCAGGATCAAGCATAGAATTGCTATGAGCAATGAGAGATACAAACAGTCGGCTAATTTACCCCATTCGCATCGCGAATTTCATGTTGGAAATTTAGTTATGGTTCAATTGCATGCGAGGAGTTCAGGACCTTATAAAGTTCTGAATAATATTAGGCCTAATGCATGTGTTTTGGATATTTCGACTAATTTGGAGATCAGTCCTACCTTTTATGTGGGACCCTTGTACCTTATCATGGACATTCCACACTCGATCTTAAGCCTTTTGCAGTTACTCAGGCATCCGCTTCCTTAGCCTATACCACTACTTCCACTAGTTACTACTTGCAGGGAGGAGATTGAGGTCACATTAGAGGATCAGATCATTTTTACTCGACGAGGTAGTTACCAAAGATACATCGTCAAGTGGAAAGACCGGCTAGAGATTGGCAATACTTGGTTGACAAAGAGCGAGCTACGGCGGATTGACAGTGATGTTCTAGAACAGTATCGTAGCCGTTTCTCGTCAAAGGAGAATATTTACTAGAATGGGAGAGTTGATGAGGCCACCATGGCTGAGAGTGACTTTACATTATGTTTGGAGTTTATTGTAGTGGGTTTTATTTATTTTGCATGTATTGGTGTCTCTTGTAAAAGTAGGGGACACAAATTTTTTAGGGTAGATTAGTCTTTATTTGTTTTTAGGGTGTTTAATACCTTTTATGTTAGATAGGGGGTATTTTGGATACAATGTTTTAGTCTTGGGGTTTTTTCAGTCCATAGAAGACTTTTTATGCACTAACCTAGCCATGGGAGAGGGATATATACCCCCACGACTTATGTTTTGAGGTTATGAAGTTTGGAATAAAAAAGTTAACTTTTTTTGGAATAAAAAAGTTAACGTGAGTTTGCTTCTCTTCTTCCTCCTTGCTAGTTTATTGTAGGTCAAAGCTCTTCAAAACCCTGAAATGGGACTAGGTCCCCACCTAGTTTGACATTGGTGATGGAGGCCACTCCCTCCCCTTGGGTCAAAGGATTTTTTTCCCTTTCTTTTTCATATTTCTTTAAGTTTTTCACAAAATTTGGGTTGTTGAAATCGAAGAACAAGGACAAGAATCATCACCACCAACCATCTATTGATGGTCTTGCATTGAGCAGCCTTTTCTAGGGCTCCATAAGTACTGGACGACCCTACTTGTGCAACCCATCCATCTTTGTTGCAGATTTGAAGAAGTTCCAAAGGCCTAGAATCAATCTCAGGCGTGAAACAGGGGAATTACCCTCTAGTGGCCATGGCTTAAAATCTCGCGCGAGACGTATCGGTACCGCACCTATGAGACGATAACAGGGTATACAACGAAATTTCAAAGCTTGTACATCATCTCGAGAGACGAATCGCGCGATACGCATGCATCTCGTGAGATAAAAGGCATTTTGGGTCATTTTGCATCAAAATAGGTGTGATACGCGAGACAGGGAGTCTCACGTATCACATCTTGTAGCCGAAAGCATAGGGTATCGCAGGTCTTAAAAATCACCCAAAAATCTATTTTTTTTGCAATCTTTTGCTTGATCTAGCTTGCATTGCCTAAATCTAGGACTCCACTTGAGTCTATTTCGTTTGAAAATGTAGATTTGAGTTGGATCGAAGGATCGAACCTAAAACCCCAAATCTCAACAAAAACTTTGGTAATCTATCTATTTCTCTTCTAATACTTGTAAATTTTTTATATGTTATATATTTCTGATAAATCTACACATTCATGAAAAAAAAATTATTTTCTAAAAAATAAAAAATTTAAAGAAAATTCAAAATTTTATATGAAATGATCATTGTTAGGTCTAATTTTTTTATATAAATACTACATCTCATTTTGCACATAATATATCAATTTGGTAGATTTCTGAAAATAAACTATTTTTTGTATTTATTTAATATTTAAATATTTTTAAAAATTCCAAAAAATGCCAAAAAATAAGAAAAAATTCAAAAAGCATATTTGAACATATTAAAACATACAAAGTATGTTTACCTTAATTCTATTATGTTTTTTTTGTATTTTTTTAAATTTTTTACAAAAAATTAAAAAAAAAAAGATTTCATTAAAGTATCAAACATGTACTTAGGTCATGTAGTCATTTTGAAATTTGAACCATGTTATCTATTTAGCTAGCCTACATATGTCATATGTTACACTTATATTGTCTATTTATTAACATAATTTATTTTTATCAGCAGAAATTCGAATATGCCTCGTCAATCGTGTAGTATCCCAGAGGAGGAGTATGAGAATATTGGGTGGCAGTATGACATTATGATTGGTGGGGATAGAAGAAAAACGATATATAACTTTTGTAAGAAACAGATGCATGGTGGTGGAATTACTTGATTGAAACATCATCTTGCTAGTGGACAACCTAAACTGGTATCCCGTTGTGACAATTCCATCCCAAATGAGGAGACAGATGCAAAATCACTTGGCAGAAAAAGAGGTGGATAAAAAGAAAAAAATTTGATAGGGATGCAGCATTGAGGGAGGCCACACAGGGATATGTGGATGTAGATGTGGATGTAGATAGTGATGATGATGATGATGATGATTGAATACAATATTCATCTGATTATGAGACAGAGGAGCAAAGGAGACATTGTAGACAAGCAGTGAGAGCAAGTTTGGCAGATCAGCATGCTAGAGAGCAGTTTCGACGTATGCACTCTTCTAGGCCTGATTTTGGGCCTTCTGCGTATGAGGAGAGAGGAGGCAGTGGTAGTAGGAGACTTAGTACGGATGCTAATGTTGGTGTTGGTGGTAGTGACAACCGTAGTAGTAGGTACTGGTGGGGCAGCTCCAAGGGTGGTCAAGGCAGTAGCACTGGTGAGAGTCGTGGGATCAATCGAACTTCTAGTATGAGGGATCATGCTACCCTCGTTCCCATTGATCCTGGTTTATGCCCCTCCCAGGAACACAAGCATAGAGAGCTAAAAGAAATGTGGGGGAATATGAGACAAAAGGTGGGACAAGTATATTCAAAATTTTCATTCTTCCATGGAATTGCAGCCAATGCAACTACAGTGTCTCTCCTTCAGAATTTTATGAATGAGGTTACAAAGGTCGGGCCAGGTGTGAAGGCACCCATTGCATATGAGGTGATGGGGAAGTATCTGGACCATGAGAAGGAACTCCTTGAAGGGTATATAGGTGGATTAAAGAAAAAATAGCCAGAGTATGGGGTGACTCATGTGTGATGGTTGGACTGGTCCTAAAAGACAGTCAATCATCAATTTTATGATTTATTGTGATGGCATCACCATGTTCTTGAAATTTGTGGAGACATCTAAGATAATCAAGGACTATAAATACATAGGTGCCTTGTTAGAGGATGTTATTGAGGAGGTCAGCGAAGAAAATGTGGTCCAAATAGTTACAAACAATGGTAGCAATTTCAAGAAAGCTGGAAAGAAGTTAATGAAAAAAACATAATATATTTTGGACCCCATGTGCAGCCCATTGCATAGATCTCATGTTTAAGGACATGGGAAAGCTAGATACTATAAGGAAAGCAGTGGAAGATGTTAGGACATTGACCAACTTTATATATAACCATGGGTATGTATTGGCGATGATGAGAGAGAGATGTGGAGGTGATATCGTCCGGCCAGGTGTTACACACTTTGCCATCAACTACATTGCATTGCAAAGTATCTTAAACAAGAAGGCTAACTTAAATCAATTGTTTACTTCACCCCAGTGGTATGATTATAGCGAAAGTGACTAGTATCAGAGCAGGAGGTCTCGTGTTTGAAACTTCTCACTGGGGGTGATTAATGCAGAGGCATTTTCACACCGGACTCGAGTGGGGCAGCCTGTGAGAGATGGGGGCACACTCGGGGTGGGGCGACCCATGAGAGGTGAGGCCTACGGAGGAGGGTTTGACCGAAGGCCTGGCCTAGCTTGGGCTATAAGATATAGGGATTGATTTGTCTCTCTCTATCAATTCGAGCTTTTAGAGAAAATGGTTAGTCATCCTGCATCAAAGTGGTATCAGAGCATGGTTAGGTGCATCTTTAGGCATGTTGGTTGCATGGTAAGTATTCACATAAAGTGTCCTTAGAGTCTGTCCCATGATAGGTTGTATTCATATATGCTGGTTGCATTTTAGGCTTCTAAGAAATGGTCTTTTACAAGTCATTTGCATGGTAGATTAGGGATTATACTTCTTTACACACTAGGTTTAGCTCCTAGTCACTTTATTTTCTTGGAATGCATTTTAAGATCACTCTCTTGGTGCTGCCCCAACATTTTCCAGCATTGCATAGCATTCATATTGTAGGTTTAGGTCCTTGTCTGACCCATGGTAGTCTCTAGTGCATGACCACACGGCGTGGCACTAACTATCACAAGAAAATGGTTGCTGGGAATTTCAATTTGGATAGAGCGTTTAAAGAGTTTAGTGTTCAACTGAGCAACCAAATTGAGGCCCAATTGAATGCTCAGTTCACTCAATTTCAGGACCAGTTGGACCAAGTGACCAATAGGATCAATCTTTTAGAGGTAACAGGGTCCGTAAGGGGATCCAGGAGAGAACAAGAACAACCCAATCCAATGCATGGGAGCCGAGATAGGGCCAGGCGGGATGTAGGCGAGTACGATGACACTGCCATCAGATCCGTCAAAGTGGAAGTTCTTCCATTTGATGGACGGTTGGATCCCGGAGTCTTCCTTGACTGGGTTTCCAGCATGGATGACTACTTTGATTGGTACCTCATGTCGGAGGACTGTAAAGTTAAGTTTTTCAAAATGAAACTAACAATGCAAGCCAGACTTTATTGGAACACGATAAAGCGCCAACGCCATCTAAGGCGCTTGGAACCAATTAGAACTTAGGAAGGTATGAAAGAGAAGCCTAAGGAGAAATACTTACCACTATCATACCATTCTCGATTACTGGATCAATAGAACTCATTGAGACATGGCAGCATGTCCATTTTTTTATTATATTGCCCGTTTCGATGAGCTCATGTGGCCTTGTGACATCATAGAGGATCCTACGGCCACCTTGAATCATTTTAGGTTGGATCTTTGTTCTGAATTCTAGTAGGAATTGATTCCCCACAATGTAACTGACTTGGAGGAGGCCTATCGATTATGTCAGGAGTTAGAGCATTACTTGTGACCCCAGACTTTACAAGTTTATGATTCTCGTCGTAGTGAGCCTTAACCCGTAGAGTCTAACCATACGCCTATCACTGGGGGACAACCTTCTAAAGGCCAACCTAGCACTTCGTGAACTCCTATCCAGTTGGATAAAGGAAAGGGGATCACCAGAGGGAATCAGAGTGGTAGTGACCAACCCAGATGATACAAGTGCAAAGGATTTGGCCACTTTGCAATCTAATGCTCTACCCTGTCTAATCTCTACGTAGAGGGTGTAGAGGAGTATGGTGAGGACAGAAATGGGATTAATGAGGAGGTACATCATCCTGACCCTCCACCTAGTGATGAGGAGCAGGAGAGCGACGACGGTAGAGTTGCATTCATTGGGGGGCCTATTTATAGTCTCTACTCTCCAGATTCCACATCCTTAATGGTGGTAAGGTGTGTCCTCAACCAACAGAAGGCAGAGGATGATTGGCATAGAACCACCATATTCTACACATATTCCACCTGCGGTGACGAGTTGCAAGATTATCATTGATAGCCGAAGTTGCACCAATGTGGTGTCCGCTAAGACTGTGTAGTGACTTGGACTATCACCTGTCCCACACCCTAGCCTTATAGGGTGTCATGGGTGGATACATCCTCTATTCCAGTGTCCCAGAGGTGTCAAATTCCCATTGCATTTTCATCTTATAAGGACACTATCTGGTGTGATGTGGTGCCTATGGATGTAGGCAACATCATTCTGTGTAGACCTTGGTTATATGACGTAGACGCAACACTATTTGGACGCTCAAATCGTGTTCTTTTACATACCAGGGCAAGAATATTAGAGTGGACCCACTCCCACCTAGATCAAGTTCAGAACCCAAGGGTAAGGTTATCCATGACAAGAAGATCAAAGAGCCTAAGACAAAAGCCTTACATATCATCATCTCAAAAGAGTTTGATCGAGAGGTCAATGAGGAAGCCGTGGTTTTTGCTTTAGTAGCTAGAGAGGCTACTCCTGACGTTACTTCTGAGTGTCCTCTTGAGGTGTGACCAATATTGAGGGAGTTTTAGGACATGATTTCTGAGGATTTTCCAAATGAGCTCCCACTTATGCGTGACATCTAGCACGCCATAGATTTGGTCCCAAAGGCAACATTGCCGAATTTACCCCATTATCGCATGAATCTCACAGAGCACGCAGAATTAAAGAGACAAGTTGTTGAGCTCTTAAGGAAGGGATTTATACGAGAAAGTCTTAGCCCATGTGCCATGTCTGCACTTCTCACACCCAAGAACGATGGCTCTTGGAGAATGTGTATAGATAGTAGAGCAGTAAATAAGATCACGGTGAGATACTGGTTTCCTATTCCTATATTGGATGACATGTTTGATATAATGGCTGGTGCTACCATCGTTTTGAAGATTGATCTCAAAAGTAGGTATCACCAGATCCGTATCCGTCCTGGAGATGAATGGAACTCAAGACGAAGGATGGGTTATATGAGTGACTAGTCATGCCATTTGGGCTTTCTAATGCCCCGAGTACCTTCATGAGGGTAATGACTCAAGTGTTGTGACCATTCATTGGCAAGTTCTTAGTGGTATACTTTAATAACATTCTGATTTACAGCCACAACAAAGATCAACACCTTAGCCACCTAAGGACAGTGTGTGAGCTCTTGAAGGAGCAGCTATTTGCAAACCTACAGAAATGCACTTTCATGACATCACAGGTCGTTTTCTTAAGGTTCGTAGTTTCATCGAATGGGATGTCTGCGGATCCTGAAAAGGTCCGTGCTATAGTAGAGTGGCCTGAACCTCAGAACATTCATGAGGTCTGTAGCTTTCATGGCTTAGCTACTTTTTATAGACGTTTCAACGGGTTTAGTACAGTGATGGCCCCTATTACTGATTCCATTTGCAAAGGGGATTTTCACTGGACAAATGCGGTGTCAAAGGCCTTCAAGGAGATTAAGTCTAGGATGACTAATGCTCCTATCATGCGCCTCCCAGACTTCTCCAAAGTCTTTGAGATGTCATGTAATGCATCTGGGGTCGGAATAGGAGAAGTACTCACTCAAGAGAGACACCCTCTAGCTTACTTCAGTGAGAAGTTAAATGAAACCCGACAAAGATACTCCACCTACGACAAAAAAATTTATGTAGTAATACATGCATTGAGATACTGGAATTTGTACTCTTTTCCGACCATGAGGCCTTGAAGTACATCAGTTCTCAAAAGAAATTAAGCCCGATGCATGCTAAGTGGGTTGGATTTCTTCAGGAGTACACCTTTGTACTCAAACACAAAGCTGAGGTTGAAAATAAACTTGTAGATGCTTTGAGCCGCAAGGTTTCCCTACTGCAAACAAAGAGCGTCAAGGTGACTGGGTTCGAGAAATTGAGAGAGGACTATGAGACTTGCCTAGATTTCAGGGAAATATATGCTTCTATACTAAGCGACCAGTTTAGTAGCCCTACTGATTTCATGCTGCATCATGGGTATCTTTTCCGAGGTACCTGACTTTGTATCCCCTGCATCTCAGTGCGCGATTTCCTAGTTTGGGAGTTGCATGCATGTGGTATTACCAAACACTTCGGCAGGGACAAGACCATTGTTCTGGTTGAGGATCGATTCTACTGGCCAAGCCTCAAAAGGGATGTGGCCAAAATAGTAGAGCAATGTCGTACTTGTCAACTAGCAAAGCAGAGGAAGCAAAATACTGGGTTATATTCGCCTTTACTAGTTTCTCACGTGCCATGGTAGGACTGAGTATGGACTTCGTGCTAGGGTTGCCTAGGACCCCCGAGGAAGCACGATTCCATCTTTGTGGTAGTAGACCGTTTTTCCAAAATGGCTCATTTCATGCCTTGCTCGAAGATCTCAGATGCTTCAAGGATTGTTAGGTTGTTTTTCGATGAGATCGTCAAGTTGCATGGCTTGCCCAAGTCCATCATGTCTGATAGAGATGTCAAGTTCTTTAGTTACTTTCAGAAGACACTTTCGCGAATAATGGGTACAAAACTCTAGTTCTCCACAGCTTATCACCCTCAGACTGATGGTCACACTGAAATGGTTAATCGTAGTCTTGGCAATCTTTTGCAGTGTCTTGTTGGTGACCACCTGTAACGGAGTTTGCATACAATGGTTCGGTTAATAGGAGTACAAGCACGAGTCCATTCGAGGTTGTCACAGGTTATAAGCCTAGAGCCCCTATCGACCTTATTCCCATGTCAGTTACACATAGGCCATCTGAGTCAGCATCAACATTTGCACATCACATACATGCATTACATGAAGAGATCAAAAGAAGGATTACCCTTAATAATGAGAGATATAAGTGGTCGATTGATTCTCAACGTATTCCGCGAGAGTTTCAAGAGGGTGATTTTGTGATGGTTCGGCTTCGACCCGAGTAGTTCTAGCCTAGAATCACTAAGAAGTTACATGCTTATAGTTCAGGATCCTATAAAATACTCAAGCAAGTTGGACCCAATGCTTATGTACTTGACCTTCTTTCAGATTTGAGAATAAGGTCAACATTAAATGTTGAGGACCTTGTCCCATTTCATGCCCTATCCTCCCCCTTCGTTGATCCTTTCTTCGACCAACAAACCCCAGTTTCTCAGTTTCCTCAGCCCATACCTCTGCCACCACCATTGGCACATAGGAAAGAGGTTATAGAGGTTATCTTGAACGAGCAGACCGTTTCTATGAGGCAAGGTGGCTACCAAAAGTATCTTGTCAAGTGGAAGGACCAACCAGAGACCGACTGCACTTCAATGAAACAAAAGGACTTACAGAGATTGGACCCAAATTTACTCGAGTGTTACCGGAGCTTTGTTTTGCCAGAGGTGAATTCTTCTCAGCCTAGGGGAGTTGATGAGGACATCTAAGTTCCTCATCGAGTGTACCAAGGTCGGGGGATGATCGAGTATCGTTCGCTGTGGTTCGAGTAGTTTGGGAGCATGTGGGACCCACAGGCCAGCCCATGTGGGGCCCATCCAAGAGCACATGGGGGCTGAACTGTTAGTAGTTTGTTTAGTTTTGATTTATATTCTGTTTGACGAGATTCTCATGCGATTTGAATAAGTGTGGGCTGTTTTATTTTAGTTTTATGTAATAGGGGCATATGAGTAAATTTTCTTCTTTTTTTAAATAGGGACAAATTTGTAAAAGATAGGGGGCGGTAGCCATAAAAACCCTACTCATTTCTTATTATTATTTTTTAAAATTAAGATTGATTAAGGCAAAACAAGGTGGCTGGTAGCTACTCTTTTTTCAAGAGATTGGGGGATCTAAGGGACTTTTTTAGATCAATTCACACTTGGTGAGAGGCCAGGGAACCATTGTTCGTGGGCTGCTATTGTATTTTCCAAGTATTTAGTGGTTGTTCTTCTTATTACTTTCTTAATCTTGTGTTATTGATGGAGATGGGTATGACTGAAGTTGGTATGCTGTGAAATGACATCTCCCCCTTAAATCCTATACTTTTCAGCATCTAGAAGTTATACTAGTGCTGC
Source organism: Platanus orientalis (assembly GCA_025762735.1). Lineage (NCBI taxonomy): Eukaryota > Viridiplantae > Streptophyta > Magnoliopsida > Proteales > Platanaceae > Platanus > Platanus orientalis. The sequence continues at coordinate 1,478 of JAOXJP010236247.1, read as the reverse complement.
AAGAATTTTCTACCCAGATTTTAGAATTCTATACTTGCTGTACAAGTACAAATACTCAAATCAGTCCCAAATTTTGGGTGACTACTCATGCGGGACTCTTCCTTTGGGTCCCCACCAATCAACAACAACATCATACTTCTAATTTTATTCGGATTGGCCTATTTTGTTGACCATAAATATTCAGAAACAATCTTTGCTGAATTGATTATTTTTATTAATCGGAAACGTGGTTCTCTCATGACTGTTAGATTATTCATTTACTTGAACATGGACAATATTTAGTTTATGTTCAACTTGTTTGTAAGTCTTTTTTTTTTATTTTTATGGTTATTGGACTGCTATTGCATAGTACTAAAACTCATTACTAAATCACCTTATTGTGACCAAAGCTGTATGGTTGAAGAGTAGGAATTTTGGTTATATCGACTAATTATTTTGGGCAATCTGATTTGATCTCTTCATTCCTTTGCAACTTACATGCATATTTCTTCAGTTCTTTGCAACCTACATGCATCCGACATTATGTGGTACGTTGAAGGTGGAGAAGGTTTGCTAGTAGCCAAATGTGCTCTGCGAGCCCTTCCTAGGGTGCTTCCTATGAAGAATGGGGAGGCTAAGACATCAGTTATTATTGAAATGGAATTTCCCATCGGCACTAGTGACGGGAGTTGTGGTGGTGTCACAGCTAACAAGCTTTGGTGAGAGGTTGACGATGAAGTGTGAAATTCCCATCCTACCCCCCAAAACATACAAAAGTCGTCGGCTTTTCGAAATTCAAAATTTGAATTTGGGGGGCCTTCGAATTGTGATAAAGAGCCTGGGGACTATAGGCCCGTGGGATATGGCTCAGTGGACCGTAGTAATGTGGATTCTAGGCCTGAGAATAATTTAAAGGAGTGCAGGCCTAAGATATCTCAGGCCTGGGTTTTAAGGATGAAGTGACGAAATGGGGTGGCTCGACTAGGGAGCCGGGTGGACCAAGTCGAACCGATATATTTATGCCCTAATGAAGTTATTCTATCGCAAAATTGATTTTCTTCTCTCAGTTTGGAACAAGGAGGATTGGAATGTGACGAAGGCGATGGAGTTTCAACCCATGGATGCGGAAGTCCACAGAATATGAGTCAAACCTCTTCACCTTGGCAAATGTAGGAGCCAATGGTTGAGGAGGAACACGTTGGATTGAGAAAACCAGGACTTGTGGGCAGGTGAATAGGATCTTCGACAATTCGTGGAATGCTATCCCTACGAAGAAAGGTGCTAAGACCAAAATGCTTCCAATCTAAAGGGATCAACAATGTCGAAAATCGCCCCTGTCGAAAGATTCTCACTCCAACTGTAAGGGCTCATTTGTGACGCCAGCTCAAGGGGGTCAGAGGCATATGTTTACGGAAGGGAGTGGAAGCGATCAAGAGGACAGAGGATGGGATGAGGATGATGAATACACCTGGGAGGCTGACAATGGAGAAGAAAAGAAC
>JAOXJP010236236.1:0-23883 GCA_025762735.1 Platanus orientalis | reverse complement strand
ATATACAGCATTTTTACAAAAACGTTGCTTAAAGGTATGTTGTTAAAAGTTAATTTTGTTGTAGTGGCTCCAGTCCCTTAGGAGAGTTGTCTCCCTATACGAAGCGCTCTTGACTCTCAATGGAGTGCTTTGCCTACATACACTTTGATTTTTAAATAATGTTCGTCGAGCCGTTCAATTTAAGTAATTGTGGGTTCCAAGCAAACATTGAGATTAAAAGTTATGACGGTTTTAAGTTGAGCCATTTTTACTTTTAAGCACAATTTTATTGTTTTGGGATTTTAGAGCAATTTCACCTAGGGTCTTTCATTGGTCTTTGGGGGTCACTTAGAGTAACCATACAACATCTATTTGGTTTTATACTTGATTTACATTTCTGGCTTGGAGATAGTGATTTGGCCATTCCATGGAATTTCTTGGGTTCTTTGTTTGATATGCCTTAGCTTGTAATACTTGAATGCCTTCCTTGTCTTAGTGATGGTCTCCACACTGGACACTCATAAGCTCACTCATTATACATAACATGCATAGCCTATCACTTAAACTTGGAATGAAATTAATAAATTACATCATAAATTTACAATTCGCCGTTGGGGTTTGGGAACTCGTCATTGTGTGTTTTTTAATCTCTTTGTTCTCTGTTTTAGTGGAAGTTCTTGATCATCTTCTCCTATAGATATAGGAAATGTTTCCGAACCACATTAAATATTGTGTTGTGTGATTGTTCTTTACCATTTATTGTTTTCTTGTTTTGTTTTATATACATTGCATACTTGAATCCGATCTGTGTTTTGTTCTATTATGTTGTTGTCACAACAAACTGCTATCAAAGATGAAGGTTAGAGGTGTGGATTGAGGGTTATATTCTTTGTTTCGGGGATTTTGTGATTGCATCTACAAAGTTCGAGGTTTGAAATTCTATGAAGAGAATAATTTTGGCTTATAGCAAGAAATGTTGGAAAGCTTTATGTGTTGTTTGAGAACACCGTTCAAGGTGGATCAATTATGTCTTTTGCACCATATTCAAATATACTTTATATGTAATCATGCCATAAGCGAATGGGTCATATGCATGTGAGATGTTTGGTAGATTTGAGCAAGAAGGGTTTATTTATAGTGAGAAGTTTGGGTTTTGTGAGTGTTATGTTCATGGAAAGTTACACTATTTGGTGATTTTGTTTCGTTGTGTCCAAACAAATAGGTTATGGAAGACAAAGACTTAGATATTCAATTGGAGGTGGAGTTGAGTGTGAGATTCCTAATTTAGTGGGATATAAGGATTTTGATTTAGATCCCATTCAGGTTTCAAAAATTCAGTAGCATGGAAGTGTGCCCACTTTGGATGTTAGACTTCCAATCAGAGTAGGTTTTAAAGACATGGTTGCAAATGAATTTAGGGCTAAGGATTTAATAGATATGTTGACAAAGCTAGGTTTGATGATTGAGTTCAAGGGTAGGTTGGACTCTATCAGTTTGAAAGAGATCTAAGTTTGTATACTTCAGGGTTAGGTGGAAAAAATAATTAAGAGATCTTTAATTTGGTTTAGTAGAATTCAAGCCAATGTGGAAGTTTGTTGAGAGTGTCTTGAATCCATATAAAATAGTCATACGTAACCCATTTTAACGAGTGGAGGTACTTTGGGGTTTTGACCCAACTTTATTAAGTACAGTTTTATGGGCTCTTATAAAAGGTTATTTTATCGGTTTCGGAGGTTGTGAAAGACTATGACAACTTTTGGGTTTACAAGACTCCTTTTGTGAAAGAGGCAAACATGTATTGCTATGGAGAGTTTTGTTCTTTAGGGTTACCTTTGGGTTTTGGGAACTCACCATTATGCATTTTTATAATCTCTTTGTTTTCCATTTTAGTGGAAGTTTTTGATCATCTTCGCCTGTGGATGCAAACAATCTTGCCGAACCATGTTAAATACTATGTTGTGTAATTGTTCTTTACAATTTATTATTTTCTCATTTTGTTTCATGCGCATTACATACTTAAATCAATCTGTGTTTTATTCTGTTGTGCTATTTTGTCACAACATTTACTCTTTCTTTTGTCTAGCTAAGGTTTTGAGTATCTTTGAGAGCTCACTTGTTGAGTGATTTTAGGAAAGAAAGTTGTAGTCTAAAAACCAAAATTAGGACTTCTTATTGTGTTACAACTTCGCTTTGGTTTTTTTTTTTTTTAAGTTTTACATATTGTGTATAAACAAAATTAGCATGATTCAGTTCAGTCATTGTAAGAACCTAAAATTTGCTCAAATCATAAACAAGGGTCTACACTCTCACTAGTGGACCCAAAAGACCCAAAAATCTAATATGAGCTTCAAACTCATGTATTAAGCTCAGTGAGCCTAGTCCTGGTTTTAAATAATAACCCATAAGACCACTAAGCACATATCTTAATCCATTAGTAGACTTAAAATCTAGCTTGCATGGGATCCATATGAGAGAGATTTGAATAAATTCAACTCTAGATCATCTTAGGTAAAGAAGAAAAGCTATGTCACACATGAAATACAAAATTTTCTTAAATTATCTTCTCTCCAACAAGGAATATGCAACCACTCATTCAGGCTAAAAATGGTAAGGGCATCCAATTAGTATCCAATCAAGAGTTTAACAAGATTCTACCTTCAAATCTATAAATACACCGATTTTACATAATAAAAGGAATCTTTTCAAAAGACTTCAAGCAAAAGTGCTATAGAGACTAGAAAGCTCTAAAGCTCTCCATACACTTAAAGACTTCCATCATATTTTTCAGTCTCTCTATCAACAATGATTTACTATTAGAGAAAAGAATATTCATTGCATCTCAAAAACACATTACAAAGCTAACCCGGAGAATAAATTCATGGTCTTTATCTCCTTTTTGGATCAAGCTCAAAGCCTCGAGAAGAAGCGATCAACCAACTATCAATCACACCAATACTTAAATCCAAAAAACATTCCATTTGACCCTTCGATTTCATCAACAAAAATAAGAGGTTTACTCTTTTTCTAAAAGAGTGTAAAATCATAGAGTCATCTTCTATTTATTTAATACAAAGATTTATTTATTTGAATTTGTTACATATTTTTTTGTGACTTGGATTTACACAAGATATTTGTGTCGACAATCACATGAATTGGTCCAAGTCAAAATAATCTACTAAGTCGTCCACTTGATTCGGTTGAGTGAAGTTTAATTCAGAGTAAATAGCATGACTTGATTTGTGAGTTTTCGGAATCAAGTCAACTTGGGGAATCAAGGAGTCAACTTGATGACTCCGCGTACAGTCATGATTACGGTGATGATTTGGTGAAGGGTTGCTTTTGCTTAAACTTGATCCTGTGCTAATTTTAAAATAGTAAAGCATTCTTAGGGTATAAGTGATAACTAGCATAGATTTTTCCATCTCAAACATACCATTTTTCTCAATTTATTTCCTAGTATCTCAGCAGTGGCTACATACTTTTCTGGCTTTTGTCAAAATCAAACACTTCTATCACTAGAAAAGAAGTGCTTTTTAAAGAAGTCATGTTTCTTGTAAAAAAAACACTATATATTTTCATTACAGCATCATCCACATGCCTGGACTCAAAACATATTCTTCGTCGTAGAATCATCTACTGCTTAGTGCCGTCTATCTAAGCCATTTCTTTGGCGGTGCATGAAGGAATCGTCATATTCACAAATGAAACAGTTCTTTTTCTATGCTCCTGCTTAACTTAGGAGGCAGCAAATCACCATAATTAGAGGAGGAGTTTATTGATTGGTCACGGTAGTTACAAACTTACAATATTACCTCTTGAAAGAAGTTAAATAAACTATTATAAAGATTAAGATAGAAAATAAATCAAATCAAATCTAATCTAATTAACTTCTAATCAAATCCAATATATGACAATCGTTATTTCTCTGAATAGTTGCTACCACACCAGGGACCTGTCCATTGCAACAAGGGCTTGTCTGGTTTTGATTAGAGATCACTTTCCGTTGGAACCCACATCCAACATAGGGGTTCCTTACTAGAAAATAAAAAAAAAAAAAAAAAAACATAGAGGGTTGGTCCCCATGCTGGCCATGCACATCCATTTTCCGTCACTGGATGGCAGACAGTTGAATTTCGAGTTGCCCTGCTTGTCAAAGAAAAGAATCTTATCCAAACGGTGAACAGCATAAATGCCTCATGATTTGAGAGAGAGAGAGAGAGAGAGAGAGAGAGAGAGAGAGAGAGAGAGTGGGTGGGTTTGAAAGATTGGTTTGGCGACAGTTAGTTGGGAGGAGGGGTTTCCTGGGTCCTGCCACACGGCCCATCATCAAACAGTGGGTACACCCGGACAGTGAAAACAATTTTGATTCAGTAAGGGACCTCTCATTTGAGTAAACGCTTTCTGACGTTTAATTGGAATTAAATCAACTTAACCCACTATCGGATTCCCTCTGTTTGGCCTACTGGCTTATCCATTAGATGATGTGGGAACGATGAATTGTGGACCTGATGGGCTGTCCAGTTCCAATCAATTGCCTGTACACAACCATTTAGCAGTTATTAACCTAAAAGTACGCTGATTGGATGATTAGGATCATCCTGATCAGGCAAAAGTTGAATCATCGATCTATCCGATGATCTTGATCAACTACAAGCGTGCACTTGGTACATGAAGAGCAACACATTATCACTCCTCTTCACTGGATGGCTTCGAAGTCGCTGTATTTTTAGTCTCGTCAACGTAAACGGCCAAACAAATAGATGTAACATTTAAGAAAAAATATGGGAAGAGAGGATCCACTACTGCCGTTATCATTAACGCACTGTATTACATAGACAAAAAAAAAAAAAAAAATTTGAATTTTGTGATTTTCACTTCATTTTCTATATGTCACACTACATACACACTGCAGATACAGTGCATTAAGGGTTGCAGTAGAGGAATCTGAGAGAAAGAAAACGACGTAAGACTGAACAATCACCAAAGAACATTCTCAACTTGCAGTGATCCTGAAGCACCAGGGTGCTGGGTGACATTTGGTGAAAAAAAGTAAACCACCACATCTTGTACATTTGTGCTGGTTGTTTTTTTTTTTGCTTTTTTAACCATGTGTCGCCCAATGCCCTTGTGCTTTACGATGGCTACAAGTCTTGGCATTGCAAGAAATCCACTTTGATTGGTAGGTAACCCCCTTAGGTAGGGGGTGTTCTGTTATCTGTCCAGAAAAAATAAAAAATTGTAGGATGGGTGAGAGATTCTTTTTCATAGAAAATCAAGCCCCGATTTCTTTTGCACAAAAGAGGTGCACAAGTTGTACACATGGACCAGGGGGCGGATGCATTAGTACCAAAAAGTGATTTATACTTTTTCGGGTGCACTTATCGTTTCTCGGCGCTTATGTGTCCAACCCCGGTCCATGCGCATAACTTGTGCACTTCTTTTGTGTGCACGAAATCTGGCAGTAGAAAAAATCATGTCCATATGATATTAACAAATAACAATTGTATCCCTGAAATTTTAACAACCTTTTGAATTTCTATTGACACAAAAACCTCTAGTGCCGTTAAACTACCTTTAATGCAATGGGTGCACCTATAGTGTGACATAGATAAAAAAAAAAAAAAAAAAAAAACTGAATCATTCACTCAAATTTGATTTTTTGGTCTGCATGTCACACTGTCGATGCAGACAGTACATTAAGGGAATTTTAACAGCAGTAAAGGATCCTCTCTCTTCTGTAGATGTTTGTTTTAGCTTCATTTGATGCTAAAAATGGGTTTCCTCTGGTCCAACCCTGCTAGCACTCCGTGCATTGGATAATTACCTTTTACATTTTACTTTTACTTTGCAATTCAAAATGAACTGGGTTACTGTGGGGCCTGTAACTTTGTGTTTAGTTAGACTCGAACATCAGACCTCAAGGCTGCAATGCGGTATATTTGGTTTGGGTGATTTGATGTTGATATAGTTATGAGAGAGAGAGAGAGAGAGAGAGAGAGAGAGAGAGAGAGAGAGAGAGGATATAACTGCAACTATAAGAAAACACGGAAGACATGTCTTTACCGAAAGTGATGTATGTTACTTATATCTATATTCCTCACACCCTTGAAGTATGTTGTGCGGGTTGTGCCATTTGGTTTCCTATCACTATCTACAGAAAACAAGAATATATACAAACAAAATACATTAGAATTACCTAGTTAGGCAAGATTTCCTACATTCATGGGATGAGAGATTCTATTAAGTGAGGAACAATTACCAGTTTACCGGCTCTCCATTCTCATAAAAAATCTAAGAGAGATATCGAGCTAGAGAATTCCCAAGCCCTTTCCCATAACTGTTGGGAAGTATCTTATATTCACATGGAACTGTCCATGTTGAACCCACAAGTCCAAGAAACAATGTTTCTTGGATTGAGGGTATTTTGGGTTTTTAATCCACTTAAAGATGTAGGGTTTCTTTGGATCTCTATATAAAAGATTGTGGGTTTTCTGCAGTTGCGGAAGAGCAGCAAGACTTTGTGAGAGAAACAAAAACATATTTTGTAGGGATATTTTACAAGGATTTGCCTTCGAGTTTGGAAAGTTGCCGTTGTGTGTTTTGTAATCTTTTTATTCTCTGTTTTAGTACAAGTTCTTGATTGTTTTTACCTGTGGATGTAGGGTTCAAGCCAAACCATGTTAAATATTGTATTATATGATTGTTTTTTATTTTTGTTGATTTATGGTTTTGTTTCACAGGAATTACATACTTGAATACGGTCTATGTTTTGTTCCGCTGTGTTGTTTTGTCACAACTATGACTCTTGTACAAGCCTCTCAAATGATATTACTCTCACGGTCTCTCTGAATCCAACCAGTTAAGAACTTCTCCATAATGTTTTTAACTCCTTCGAATAGAAGAAAGTCAACTTTTAATTACCTACAACTTTTATTTAGAGTACAAACATCATCTTTGGGATTAGGTCTTGATCCAATGTCTGAGAAACAAGATATACTTTTAACAATTTTCACCTTCGCTTATTTCAAAACCAACACAAAGATTAAGCATTACACGCATTACACTTCATCTGCATTTGCCCTAGAACATCCTTGCTTGAGTACCTAAGAAAGTTCAACGCCATTGATATTTATACTTCATTTGAAACCCAAATAAAAGTGCACTTGGCCCAGTCCACCTATTTGTTGCTTAATTGCAAACCACAAACATATTGTACTTCACACCAGCTTCACACACTCCATTAAATCAATCCAGTTTTGACTCCACTCAATCATTTTATGGCTAATAACATGTATGTACCTTTGTAAGTCGACTCACCTAATCAATTTATGATAAGGACTTAGTTCTGTCCTTCCCCCAGTAGAGAACTACCTATTGCTATCATTCGGAAACCAATTGGAATGTCTAATATCCATTCATCTAAAATGTATCAATATCCATGGAGATTGTTAGGGAATCTTTATTACATTCTTTCTCATTAAGTTCCACTGATATTGAAGATGTCACATTCATAGAGCTATTATCCTTCTTCTTTTCAGCATGCTGCAATGAATTCCATCTGAAGTGGTTATACTCCTTCCAATGGTTGCATTGTAGCTTATCATTTCCTTTAAACTTGATATTGATTTGTATTTACTCGATCCTTTCCTTGATGATGCCTTCCTTTTTGATTCTCATGAGCCATTAACACTTGATCTTATGCTCTCTCGAGACTAGTTTAATCTCATTAAATACGTCCATTGCATGTTTTTTTATAGCTCTATTATATCATTTTCATGCAAAAGCATAATCACCAAGTTTTCATACATATCTAGAAGCAAGGTAAGAAGCAAAGGACCTCATTTTCTTCATTTATCTTGATATTAATCTTAATTAGTTTGTACAAGGTCTAATTAAACATTTTCATATGTTCCGAGAGATTTCTTCCTTTGGTCATGTTGGTCAAGCTCTTCTCCATGGAAATTTTTTCAGCTTCTCTCATAATTTTGGCATTCAATCTTCCTCCATATATTTGCAAGACAGTCAAATAATATTAACTGCTCTCAACTCTATGTAACGTCAGATTTGGCCTACAAATCATTGTCTAAGCATCTCTTACTAACGCTATTGCACCATGATGTTCTTCACTGGTTCACCTTTCTTAACAAGAAACTGAAGTTGCATCTTTTGTTGAACTTCTTCTTTATTAAGAACTAAGCAACAAAATCCTTTACTATCATATCATAAATTGTCTTATAACTGTAAGAAGTAATCATTGAAATATTAGGAATTTCATTTAACTCACCGTCTTACTGATTTGAAATATAGACGTATGGTTCTACTACTATAATGCGATGTATTAATACTGAATTTGGTGTTACCTTACAATTGTACGATGCTGCTGTTGCCAATTGGTTGTAACAGTTGATATGAGCACCTTTTTATCTGAAACTTTGTTAATATAATTTGAATTAGAAAATCAAACAACTCCACTTGCAAAATAACTTTTGTTCACCGATTTTCCTCTTCTTCCTCTCAAACATGAACCAAAATCCCTGATACCAATTATTGAGTGGTTTCTTCAATCTTGGATGAAACCTATCAAAATTAATGCATTAACAATGCAAAGAAAACAAGCAACCAGACTAAACACAAAAATTTTACTTGGTTTTGCAAAATTGTTTATGTTCATGAGATGAAAAATCTGAGTTCAACTAAGTGAGAAATACAAAGTGATTTCAAGCTCAACGAACCTGTATTCTCATCAAACCCCTAAAAAGAAAACTATATAATTCCCAAGTTTCTTTCCTACAACCTTTTTTACACCATCCTCACAAGAACCTCTCAAATGATTTTACTCTCCCATTCAAAACCCCAATCGATTATGAGAATTATTCATGTTGATTTCCTTTAACGTCTTCAACTCCTTCACGTAGAAGGAAGTATAATTTTTAATTAAATACAACCTCTACTTAGAAGTTCAAACCTTATTTGTGGGATTAGATTTGATCCAACCGAAAAAAAAAAAAAAAATACCACTTCTACAAAGTACATCATCAGTTTATTATGATAATGTTATTTGCACTCTTTGATGGAGAGTATTGTTTTACATTAATTCAATATTCAATGAAAAAAATAATTGGCCAAACAATTTAGATCAATTTTTATTTTTATTTTGTGATAGACAAGTAGGATAGATGCATCAGTGCAGTGTTTGAGTATATGCCAATTTGGAAAGGGAGTCCCTAGTTGAATTGATGGCTTGTTCAACTGTTGGTAGGTATTCATGTTTATGCAACATCATAGGGCATGTTTAGCGTGACTAAAAAAATTAACCTTCCACCAAAATATACTTTTCTTTCCATTCTTTTTCGGCTGAATAGAAGCATCTTTCTTGTATGGCTTCTTACATAACTATTGGCGAGAAATTGGATACATGGGCGTGCCAATACCACTTGGAGCAGAATCCAAGCTTCCATGAGACCCCAGGTGCCAAATGAAACCGTGTGACTGAAATTTGAATTTCAGCTGTCTGTTTAGCCACCGAATTTGATTCAGGCAATGTAGAAAGGGGAGGGTTTGTTCTTCCAACAAAGATTTTTTGCCTTGTGTAAAAGGACCGAAAAGCAAAATAAAGTTCTGTATATTGATCGACAGAAATGTAATAGTAGTGAGTGAAAAGTTCATTAAACAACATAAGATACAATGATTGGCTCTTGAACAAAGAAAATCATACACCAAGCTTGATCACACCGGGTGGAGAGCATACAAATATAACCAAACTAAAAAGCAACTTTGAATGTAAGAAGACAAAATTAGTGTGCAATGGCTATAGTATTTTGCTGAAGGAAAAAAGGTTAAAACCTAAAACTAAGCTAATAATTTGCAAGAATAGGGCAAGTAAAAACGGAGATTGTGTGTTGTTGGAATGAGACCTTCGCTTTACATTTCTGTACTTATTTATAGGTAAAGAAGGGCAATTGCCTTTTATTATCTTCTAATTCTAAATTCCATACTTTGTTGCCACATGTCCCATGATCCACAACCTCCATTTGGTTGTATGTAGAAATCACCTCGCTCTTTGTAAACATCAAAATATAACTTGATTTCGAAGGAAAAAAAAAAAACAATTTCCCCTATAACCTATTTTCGATGGTGCAGCCAAACAGACCATCATACAATCTCAGGTTTTGGGAAAATATACTAAACCATTTCAAAGTAAACATACAGATTCAATAAGCAGCGAGGAGAGAATGGAGAATTTAAAAAATTAATAATTTATTTATTAAAGGGATGAATCTAACATTATTAGAAAAGACAAGGATATTTAATAGCCCAGCATCACTTCCTTTTAGATGTAAAACAGATAGACATGGCTGACATGTCATCTGACAGTAATTTGGAGTTTTTCTTTCTCCCCTCCCTTCAAACCTTCCTGAAAAACCAAAAAACCGAGAAAGATATTAAGTTTATAAAAATAAAAGCTCACAAGCCCTTTACAGATTTTCTGAATATTCCAAAAAAAATAAAGAAGAAAAAAAAGGCAGTCCACATATATATAATAATAATAAAAAAAAAAAAGTAAATAAATAAAGGAAGGAAGGAAGGCAAGCCCAAACAAAAACAAAAAAACAATTCTCAGAAGTCTGAAGACAAGTTGTGGTTGAGATCCGACCTCTCAATACTCCGACGCTACAAAAGCCAAACCATAGGCACTGAATTGTCTCCCTTTCTCCTTCTCAAACTTCCCGGCGACGACTCACCGGAAAACCCACTATTCCTTTACACTTGAATCGGACTTAGGTCGCACTTTGAGGCAATATCATGTCGTTGCACCACACAACTTATGTTTTTTAAGATTTGTTACTGTGATATAGTGAATGATATCAAGTGGATACACTTTAGTTTCCATCTATGAGCATTAGAATGCTTGCCGTGTCTCCTTTAAGAAGTTCTTATGATGAAAGACAGGGAGAGATGGAGAGTTTTCCAATTGGGGTCGATGGCTTCTCCGATATTTTTCCCGGTGGGAATTTGAATTTGCTCGAAGATATCGATTTCGATGACATCTTCGTCGGCATCAACGATGGAGATGTGTTGCCAGATTTGGAGATGGATCCAGAAATGCTGGCTGAGTTTTCAGTAAGTAGCGGCGAGGAATCGGAGATGAATGCTTCGGTGTCAGTTGGAAAGGTGGAGGAGAACGAGAGGAGTGAATTAGAGGAAGACAAAGGTTCTGGTTTGGGTTTGGTTTCAAGTTCGAGCTGTGGGGATGAAATTGTGAATGAGAAAAGTGATGAATCGGTTGTTGCAAATTCATCTCTAAAGGAAGCTAATAAAGGAGGCCGAAAATCATCTACACAATCCAAAGGTTCCCAAGGGAAGAGGAAAGTGAAGGTAAACTGTGATGAGTCTTTGGTAATATGAGCTGGTGGGTAGGTGTTCCTTAACAAGAGCCAGACTATCTTTCTCTCTCTATCTATCTCTCTATCTAGATTATAAAACACCTATGGGTTGTCACATATTTCATGGGATGGAAAGAGACATGGGCAGATCTGAATTTTCTGATACAGTGGCTGATTAGTATGGCTCTCGTTGGGTACCACTGCCTCACAGCTCACGGGACATAACAAAAGAGAGGGAGGTAGTTTTAAATTATTTACTAAAAAGTTGTTTTTTCATTGAATTGTGTGTAGGTGGATTGGACTCCAGAGCTGCATAGGAGATTTGTTCAAGCGGTGGAGCAGCTGGGGGTGGATAAGGCAGTTCCTTCAAGGATTTTAGAGCTTATGGGGATCGACTGTCTCACTCGCCACAATATTGCTAGTCACCTACAAGTACGTATCTCCTTCTGTTTCTTGAGATTTTATTGTTCACTTAGGCCCAATCTGGTTGCCTTCAATTGAATAGGGAAGAAAAGAAAAGAATAGAAAAAAAATTCCCACAAAAAAAAGGAAAGAAAAGAATCATGAGAAAAACATGAAAAAACCAACTTCTCATGGCAACCAGACAGCTTAAAAATGTTTTTTTTTTTTGAGAAAATTTTGTCATGAAAAAACCTTTTCATGGCAACCAGACAGGGCCTTATTGTTTTTCTCCTTTTCCATCTTTCTATTATTTTGAAGTTAGAGCCTCAGAGGTGAGATGGGTCTGTGAAATCTTTTTATTTTCTATTTTTGATTAAGTAAAGAAAAAAACTTTTGCTTTCAAACAATTACAAGATGGGAACTAAGAGATCTTTTTGTCTTAATGATTCATCGGAAAAGTTATAAAAGCTATTATGTGTAACTCAGAAAGTTCTTTAAGCTCTTAAGACATGAATTGGGCACAGGCTTAAATTAGCAATAATATTTTGTATAGTGATGGATTATCAAGTCATAAGAAACATATGAAGATGGGGGAATCATGGCTTTATGTGTGCAGAAATATCGGTCACATCGGAAACATTTGCTAGCGAGAGAGGCCGAGGCTGCAAGCTGGAGCCAACGACGGCAAATGTATGGTGGTGCTGGAGGAGGAAGCAAGAGAGGGACGAGCCCTTGGCTTGCACCCACCATCGGTTTCCCTCACCCAACTCCCCTGCAGCCTTTCAGGCCGTTGCATGTGTGGGGACATCCTAGCATCGATACGTCTTTGATGCAGATGTGGCCTAAACATCTAGTTCATACGCCGTCATGGGCACCACCACCCCCTCCTCCCCCACCAGACCCTTCATACTGGCACCCACTTCACCAACATGTAATCTCTCTCTCTCTCTCTCTCTCTCTCTCTCTCTCTCTCTCTCTCCCTCCCCCTAATGCTATCTTTACCTTTTATTGGTTCTAGCTTGCAAATGGTCTTACACCAGGGACTCCTTGCTTCCCACCACTGGCGACAACGGTAACTACAACTTACTTTTTAATTTTTTTGGCTACGTACTTAAGTTTTGGACGCATTTTAAAACAAGTCTTTTATGTTGGCAAATGAATATATAAGCTTAATTTATTAGTTGAAATGAATGCAGAGGTTTACTGCTCCACCAGTTCAGGGCATTCCATCCCATGCCATGTACAAAGTAGATCAAGGCATTGGTGTCCCAAGTGGGCAGTCAAACTCCTATCCTCCATTTGATTTTCATCCGGTAGGAAGCTCTTTTCTTCTGAAAAGTTTTATAGTTTAAAATGGATTTGTGCTTATGTTGAAATCTTTGCTATAAGTATGATTATAGCCTTTACATTGAATAATACGGTTTTAATGAACAAGTTGAAGTTAAGTGAACCATATAAAATTAACTCTTAAACCCGCACTGTTTGGTAGTTCAAACTTCAAAGGTTTTGCCTTAATGAATGTTGATAAGAATTATTTTATTTAGAAAGGAAAAATAAATAATTACCTAGAATTTATTTTTCTTAAACTATTTAGACTTGAAAGATAGTGTCATTTGATCTCCCTCTATGGTAGCTTATACTGGGAATAGCTTCGTTGAAATAAGCTTGGGTTGATTAGATATGATTGCACAAACATTATAATATTCACAGCATTGGGGGCAATTTCATAGATTTTATTTCCTCTTATAATTAATTTCTTGCTTTATAGAAGGGGATGCCAGGATTTGTAAATATCTTCATCCATAATTATTAGATGGATCGGATCCTGCCAAAGCACATCCACCGTTTCCCAACCAATTCACCAAAAATAAAATAAAAATTCCCAACAAACAAATAATAATTAATTAACTATCACGGGAAATACCAGATGTAAGAAATTGTAATAGTGGCATAAAAAGAAAAGAAAAAGGAAATGCATAATACAACATGAAACGTAATTAAGTTGCTAATTGCTAAACAAGTAACAAGGGGCTCCAGTTCTGCAAAGATTGTGGTTATTTTTTTCAGACATTTGAATATATGCTTGTACATTTAACTTGAAATGCATATAATGTGAATTGTATAAAGCATGGTTTTATATTTTCAAATATGTAATAGATCAAATACTTAACATTATCTTTAGAAGGAAAGAGCAATGAAGAGATCTTAATTGGTAATCCATCAAGAAAAACTTGCACCATTATTTATTATGAAAGAAGTTGATACTTTGTAATTTGACATTTGATTTAGAGAAGTAACATGCATTTAGTTCTTATCAATACAATGCGGTACTTCTGAAAATATGAAGACCGTATTGATGTGGGTTAGGTCTTCAAGGTGATCATGTTTATAGTTACACATGTATGTGATTAGGTTATTATTATTTTTTTTCTTATTATATTTTAGGAATTTGTAACAAAGATTATTTCATTTACAATAAAAGTAAATTAACCCCATTATGAACTAATAATGTAGAATTTCTCTATATATTTTCTACCATGCTAGTGGGCTTAGCTTTAATATTTTCATAATTTCCATCAATACTGTTCTTTGCTTATTCCAGATATGAGCATATATGCAATTTAAATTAAAAATGTAATTCCTAGAAAAACAATTTCATCAAACTGGCTAGAATTCTCATTTATGCTTTCTAATTGTAACAAATAAGCTCTATAAAAGTATGGGAAGACTATCAAACAAACATAGGCATAAACAGAATTAGGGTGTTATAGAAGTTGTAGCTTGTTCCAAGGGCTTGCTGAAATGATATACTAGCATAGTAGTCTCTACACTCTAGGGCTTAGGCTAATGAAAATATATTGCATTAATATACCCTGATATGCTGATATATGGACTAAGGGGGCAGATCTGTGGCCTTTAAAGAATGTTATACCTAGAGTCTTCTTTTATTTTTTAGTTAATGAGGTACTAAATTAATCTTTATTCTGATTTTGAAGCTCTTAGAAACTACTGAAATTATGGATCCACCTTATCTTAAGAAACTCACATTTAACTAAGAGGTCGAATTACTAAAGAAAAATATTGAATTGTGTTAAAAAAAAAAGTTTAAGATACATTGGATATCATTAATATTGTATCTCATCAAAAGATGCATTAGGATCAAATAGAATTGGATTAGTATATAATGAGATTGAATTAGATTAGGATTGACTTGGGATCTTTATATAAGCCCCCATTGGGATCAGATTATCCACCCCATTAGTATCAATAATCTCTATAAATTCTAATTCTCATAAAAGAATGGGCCACTCCCATATGATGCTTCCTCATCTTATTATCTCCCATCGTTCATGCACACACACACACATGTACATACACACAGAGAGGGGTTCATAAAATCATAGAGGATGTTGATAAAATATTAATCCCATATTAACTACTGTTAAAATTAATCTGTTCCTTCAAGTTTTCTGGTGTGAAGATAGTAAGAACTTCCATTGCTTGTAATATGTTTCTTGTCCTCCTGATTTACTCTTTCAAACATCTAAATTAAGATTGTTTTCTTCTTTGATGTCAACAGTCAAAAGAGAGCATAGACGCAGCCATTGGAGATGTTTTAACGAAACCATTGCTGCCACTTCCTCTTGGACTAAAGCCTCCATCTCTTGAGAGTGTGATGATGGAGCTACAACGTCAAGGAATTTCAAAAATACCACCCACTTCTGCTTGATCCCTTGCAACATCCCACTGGGGCTTGTAGTGGTGATTTAGCCCAAAACCTGAATTTGACGACATGTCGTACATGCAAATGTAGCAATCTGATCAGAGTGACCTTTTCCTTTCTTTGTTTTTCACGAAATCTTTGAGTACTCTTTCCTTCTTGTTCGTCTTCATGTGTGCAAGAACAGCTTTTTTATGAACATGATCATGGATGTGATGAATAAGCCAATTTTTTTTGTAATAGGTGTATGAGTTTATTCTCACTGTGAGGACCTCTATTTCCTTGGTTTAAGCTCTTCTATCAGTCCCATTCATTCCTCCTCTCTTAAGTTCATTTTAGTGTGTCTCAAATCATTTTTCCTCTATTTTTTTTTTTTTTTCATTTTATTTTATTTGGGTTGGGTGGGTGGGTGGGGGGGAGATTAGGTAAGCTCGTTAGGGGCTAGTTGTTAGAAGTGATGATAGGTTTTTATAGCATTATGAAAAAACTACGAGGTATTACTTCTCTGTAAGGATAGCCACAAGATTTGTACGTAGGACCACTACATGTGGAAGTCCTATAAAATCCAACGCTGAAGACATCAAAGCTGACATGGTAAGCAATAGACGACCGTGGCTGATCTGACAGTGATGAAGACAGTTGTCCATACTCTATAGTAGTCACGAGAAAAATCTAGCAGTCACCTTATACATTCAGATCCTCTGTGTTTGGAGCTCGTGTTGAGATCACCATGGGGTGACACTGTTGAACATTTGAATTGGGTATTTTTTTATAATATTAGCCCACTTAAATTACAAAAGTATTCATCCTAGCCACACAGTAGGACCACATGGAGAGTAGTGTGCACCTACTCTTGCCAGCCCCATGGCTCAAGCTCATGCGAAATTTACCAGGTTCAACTTGCATAATAAGGATCTGTCATTCTCGGGCTTGTACTACAGTAAAATCAAGCTATTCGTGGCAGCAGTGGCTAGTATAACCGTTAGAATAAGTAGTTTATACCCACAGTTTAGACCGCGTATATAGACCCAGAAAAACAAAAAACAAAAAAAGGTAGTGATTGTACCAGCTGTGGTTTTTTAGGCAACCGCTCGTACTACTATTTTTTTATTCTCACAGTTCCAATGAAACTATTGCAATAAGGCAGCCAAAAACACAAGTATAAATTTTAAATGAACAATAATTATTTTTTCAAATGGAAATTATAAGAACATAATCAATTATACCTTCTAGTCATATAAAAAGATAATTAATTATACATTTAAACAAAATCAATATATTACAACTTACCAGTGAAACTCAAGTAAAAGCTATTTTTTCTCCATCTCATTGCCTTAAATAGTCTCTACTTATTTTTTCTTCCAATTGCCTAGCTTCAAAACTTTACAAGGAAATGACTGTAACTTGTAACAGTGCCTAACCTCAAAATATTGCAACAAAGTCATCTTGTTACATATTGTTACCCACTTCACTTCCAATCTTACCTAAATTTTCAAGCATAGACTATCTACTTTCCAAATACTATCGTTGCTATTACAAAAGTTATTGCTTATTCGGGTAAGCTCTCCATTCTCAATGTAAAGGTATTGCAATTCAGAAAATGATGAGAGATCGATCCATTTCGGTGAAGCTCCTCCACGGTAGTACTTGAAATGCAATTCTTGAATATATGGAGGTGGGGAAAGACCATTTAATTAACTTTAGTAAAAGTTCTTTATTCTAGCTACTTTTTGCAGCTATGGACAAAACCTTAAGTTGTTGGATATGCGATAAGGTCATTAGCTCATCATCCATAATTTTACCATCATCACATACGTTTATTCATAGTACTCTGAGTTGGGTCAAACCCTTAAGGTTACCATAGCAACAAGCATTTGCAATATTTGAATTTGCTAGCTTGAATTCAGAAAGCTCTTGATAACATCTTAAAATATCTAACTCTAGCAATTGAACTTGATTTAGCTTTCAGATGGAATAGCCTGTATTATGATTATAGAATACATTGTGGCAGTGAAGCAAGTTAGGGTAATTTGGCTTAAATTTGAAGTATCTTAATTTCTAGTTGACCATTAAAAGTACATTAATGTCCACGTATTTCCTCTTATATCTTCTTTCATGGTTATCTTACATCTTTTTTGTGTTCTCTGTATCTCGATTTTCATTTGTTTCTTTTTACACCTGATCGCATTTGTGGTTCTTTTCATGCCTTTCTATTCTTTCACTTCTTTTTGTTCGTACTTTGTAATGTGGATGAACTGATGCACCAAGAACTAAGGACATGGACCATTTTTAGTATCTATATGGAGTTGCACTTTTTTCGAACTCTAAGGTGAGTTGTTGGTTTTATATTTAACACTTTGAGTTTGAAAATGATTCTATGTTGCCATTTTTTATTTTATTTTTTGCTTTTGGTTTATTGAGTTCTTCCCCACTTCCCCCTTACTATGGTAGCTAATGGTGCATAATGTCCTGTATTGAGCGGTATTGGTATTACTGCTTGTCGGTCTGGATGATAATGTTCGAAGAACCCCCAGTAGTTTGGATCTAGCCAAACTTATATATTTTTATGGTGGGGACTCCAAGCTGATAAATGTTTTGAATTAGTCAAACCCATAGTTTCAAATTTTGAGATTCGGTTGGATTTACGTTATGCAGTTAGTCAAAGCTAAAAAAAAAAAAAAAGCTTAATTTGAGCTTCATAATTTGCTCTTTGCTATGCACCCACGCGCCTGCACTTCTTTTCTGTATCATGATTAATTTTTTTGCTTTTCTTCCTCTATCTATGTGATGTGTTCATTGCATGATTTTATGATCTATGTATTATGGTTGTATAAATTGATATTTGTAGCTTGTTTTCAGTGAATGACCATGTTATTCGAGTGATTTAGTTTACTCATTAACTCTAGGAGATCATGCTTAGGGTGCGAATTGGGGTGTATTTCTTTTGAAAAGAAATGTACTAGCCATGTCATTTGCGCCAAGGGATTCGCATGAAGCACAAGTTCAATTTACTTTAGAGAGAGGTGTGCCTACACTTTTTGGTGTGCTTGGAACCATAAAACTGTGATATGGCTCATTGTTCTTATTGCTTAATTCCATGGGGACCAAATGGTGAGGATATATTACTTACCCATGTGTCATTGTCTTAAAGCATTGGATTATTACTTTGAAAGGACTAGTTCATTGTGGTTGAATCTACTAGGACATCTCATGATCTGGTCCCACATGTAATCATGGCCACATGGAGTCGGTTTCAACTTGACAATAGAGCATGTTTGGCTGCAAACGTAACAGCTTCAAATGTAAACACATCAAGTAAAGCAAGAAACTGGACCTCTTTTTAAGTTTCAAATATGACTAGTAGATAGACAGTTTTTTGTGCTGATGTAATCCCTATTGTATAGTCGCTATAGCTCCCTAAGTTCACTAAAGTGACCAACTGAAGTCAAAGTAGGTATGATTTCTTTCTAGTGATGTACTTATATTTATTTTATATTTTGGTTGCAAGAATATGTACAATTTAGTGTCTATATTTTGTATTTTGATTGATCGATCTTAACGGTATGTCCCTGAGAGTTATTTTCCTAAACTTTTCAATTCTAACTTTTATAGGGTTAAAGTGAATGAGTTGGGAACGCATACTCCTAAATCGATGTGTAAATTCTGTACCTATAATTTATTAATGATTATTGATTATTGTTATAGAAGAATGACATTTTAGGAGGCACAAATGGTGTATTTGTGTGATGTTTGTTTGAAAATATCTGTAAATTTGATATGGCTTGCTTGTATTGTTGTGATGGTATTTCAAAATAGGAACTGGTGAAAGGAAATAGTTGGTGGTTTAATTTTTTTTTTTTTTAAAAAGGTATTAATGGTGTGCATTGCATGCTACTAAAAAAACTTATATATGTCGTACATATGCATGCCATGTATGCTCAAGATTATAGACGACATGCATATGCACGCCCTAAAAAGTTTTATAGATAGTGTACGTATGCACGCCATGTATGTTAGATATCATAAACAGCATACACATACATGTCATGAAAAGAAATTTTATAATGTGAAAATAACTTTTAACGGTGTTCAATTTACACTATTGAAATATTTTTTATGGTGTGCATAGAATGTCATTAAAAGTATTATTTATAGCATATATTTTATTTTTTTAACGACATTTATTACACACCATCTATATTAGTTGACTATTTACGGCTGTCCATCCAACGGCATTTCTATGTACATTGTAAAAGGTCATTAATGACGTGTATTGCATGCCGTAAAAAGGTATTTTTATTGTAGTATGAAGATTGGATAGCTTCAACACTCCTTTGGGTAAGGAAGGTGTTGGGTTAATGTCTTGAATTCAACTTGAGATGTAACCTAGATAATAATCCAAAGAAAAACCCCAAATATGGCCCGTTTATCCAGGGGCAAAGCCTCTGGTTAAATTTTTCGACCCATATTCTTGACTTGATTTCGGGTCCAAATCTAACCCGCAGAGAATAAGGTTTGGGGGTTTATATTGGGGGATTCTCGATTTTTTGTGCCACCACACTGTTCATTGTAATCTTTAATTTTGATCATAATGAAATCTCTCTCACCGTTTTCACCCATGGGCATAGGCTTCAAGCTGAACAATGTAAATAGCCTTCTTGTTTGTGTGATTATTGTTTACATTATTTTCTCTCTTTTATTTTGTTGCATACGATCCCAAATTTAAGTTTTCCACACAATAGAAGGGAATCGTAGTTCGTTATATCTAAGACGATCATTTTTCATAAATATATGATATATGTGGGCATCATTTCTAAATTATTGCATTCCACTAGGATCAAAACTTGGAGGTTCAAAAAAAATTCCATTCATCTTGACTAATCTCTTAGGCCGGCAATTCCCCATAGGTTGAAATAAGCAAGTCATTTCAATGAACTAATCCAACCAAAAAAATGCTCAATATGAATGTTTTCAAGCAAATTATGAGAGATCCAATACCCTTAAGGATTTTATTTTTGCTAATCCCTTAATTTAATTGAAGTGAAACAAAGAGCTTCTCATTGATAACAATGCCCTTAGCTTTATATTTTTTGTTTGGAGCTGCACATTCTTTTCATATTGATATGGCGGGATTATACATTAAGTATCAACTTACCTATATTGTTAAAGCTGCAGAATTCCTCTAAAACATTACTTTTATTTTTATTATTACTATCATTATTAGTATAACAACATTACTTATTATTTCATTTATTTCCAATTAATAATTTAGCAAACCATCTATATGTCACCACTGCCAAAATCTGACAATCTAGGGAAAAATTTTCCATTCAAGAGGAGAAATAATACAAATCAAGCAAAAAAATACAACCTATATCAAGGCTAAACACCTTAAGACCTTAAAATAAAAAAATTAGATAAAATTAGGAGTTAAAAATTAAACAAAAGAAATCATCAAATATCATTCAAAACCATATAAAAACCCTAGAGATCTATTGTAATTTACAATAAATACAAATTTCAGTAAAATCAACATTGATACTTATCTACTATTAAAAAAAAAAAAAAATAGAGCCAAATCAAGATGAAATTAAGAAAGATGTAACACAATGAGATCCACAAGAAATCTAGCCAGTTATCACATAAAATGCATATGTAACATAACCCATATAAAATAACATCAGCATGCTTTATTTTTAACACAGATTTTAAAGGTATCACCAAAAACCTAAATGAAATCCAGCATTCTAAACAGCTTAATGAGTGCAAAGATCATTCATAGGTGAAACTCTAATAAAACTTATGCTTTAAGCATGGAGGAAAATCAAAGACAAGATTTTGTGGATGCCATTAACATGACGTTGAACAATTGAACAGTAAGAAAAAAGTAGCATTAGAAGAAGCAAACATCAGCCTTGATCATCAAAACCCTAGTACTATAATAAGAAAAAATAGAAAATATAAGAGAAATACAAGAATAACCACATATTAATCCACAAAATAGATCTCTAAATAACCAATATGTCAATATAAAAATTGTTGAAAATTGGCGCACAGATGAAGTATTCAACAAGCTAGAATGAATAGTTATAATATATACACTAAAGGAAAATCAAGCTAGTACAATAGTTTTTCTAGCACTACAACAAACATGGTGTCAGCACCCAAATTTTGACTTGGGTCATATGATAGCATAAGGACAGAATAACAGCATTTAGGCATCAAGACTTTAAGCACATTTGGCTTAGGAAGAGCAAACCGGGACTCTAAGAGGTTAGATATTCTCAAAGAGGTCTTTCCAGATGCTCCAGTCACAAATGAACCAGTCAAAGTAGCTTATTATAGCCCAAAAAGCACCATTTCAGGACAAACCCTAATTTCACTCAAAAGCATCATTAGGACTTTGAGGGTCCACATTTTAGAACCCCATTCATATCATCAGTAAGTTTCCCACCTCCTATAAGCCTTTCTCCAGCAAAGCATCATAGATGGAAAAATTACTAATTTACCCTTCTACCTTTAAAAGCTCAATACTCACTATTTGTCGTCCAGATCACTGAATTTCTCTGCCTATGTAAGCTTTCTTGTCATGAAGCATCACAGGTAAAGAATTCTCATTTTCACCTTTTTCGACCCACAGGCAAAAAATTACCATTTTACCCTTTCTACTCAGAGAATGACCCCTAGACCCTCAAAGGACCCTTGAAGCCTCTCCTATGATCCAAATGGTGTAATTTCAGACCCTATACATCCCTAAGTCTCCCTGCTCCAAGGAACTCATCACAGGTCAGACACTGTTCAAGAATGACAACAGCCAATTTCTCAATCTATGATAACCCTGACTAAGAAATGACCCTTGTTAGGGCTCTCAGAAACTCATCCAATCTCCGAATATAGAAAGGTTAGTCGCCATATCTCGGCCTTGGCCTTAGTTTCAAATCTCCAGGTCTGAGAAGAGAGTTTCGAAGTCTCAAACCTCTGAGAAATCTAAAATCTTCCCCAGAAGGTCAAAAGGTTGTTTTTCCACTTTTTGCTCTTATAGAGCCAGAATACTCTCCAGACTTCCAAATCAGGATCCGTCGGTGTCCATTTTTTCAGAATCACGAGGCCTTTAAAAAGTTGTCTAAGAAATAAGGAATTTTGTAAAATCTATCTACCAAGATTTCCTCAAAAACTCTAAAAAATGCAACAAATTAGGTCTAAAAATCAGGTGCTCGACCTATTCCTGAGAGCGCATCTGAAAATAGAAATTTAGATAGTCAAAGGTTATACCATTGTAAATTCAGGGCCTCGAGACTATCAGATCCATACTAATTTATAGAAAATCCATGACCTAAGCATTCATTTTTGCCCAAACCCAGAAAAAATGCATTTTGTCTGTATTTGGCATGCAGGATGCCTTTAAAAGTTCTGTTGGGCTTAGACTAAAACAAGGTCAGAGCAACTTTCTCAGCTTCACCCCTGCACTCAAAAAAGCATTTCACAAACCCCTAGTTCAAGAAATGTTTGGATATTCAATTTCACTTGGTTTCAGGTGGCTACAGAAACTCAATTTGTTCAAGCGACTCTGCTTCAAAAAACCCTCGGCAACTGACCAAGAACCCAATGACCAATCTGTCAGTCTTTGTAGCTTCGAGATTCCTTGAACTTCAAATTCATTGGATATGACCAGAATCGTCATTTTACAGAAAAACCAGCAGCATCCCCTGTACAATTTTGTCAAACCGCTTAAAAAATGGTTCTTAACCTAATTTCCTACTCAAGTACAGTAATCTAGCATAGTCAAAAGTTGTTTATCACCTGGACCAAGGAGCACCTATCCTTGGGCCACCCTCGGATTAATTTTACCATCTTGCCATTTCAAACTACATCTAAGAGCTTTTCTAGCTAAAAAACCCTGATTTCACCCCCTTACCCTTTTCGTAATTTGGTTTTGATTAAACCAGGGCGACCAGAGCATTTGTGACTTCTAAAATTGACACTAACTAGGCCGACTTCTGAGCTTGAGAGCTCACACGGAGTGACGGCATCGAGAGGGTTAAAAAAAATCAGAAACTATATATTATTTCAAATGAGCTAAAGATGAGATATTTTGCATTTAATGCATCATCTTTAGCCCATTTTTGAAAACCCTTGGATTGGAATCTTCCAACCTCCTCTCTCACTCTCCACCCTCAGATGTTTAGGTTGAATTTCAAATCCCTTTAGACTTCCCTAGACCCCCCCATTTGGCATCTTGATGCCTCCCCTTTAGGTTTGCAACCAATGGAAACATGCCAAAGGGCATCTCCCATGTTATCTCCATCACACCTCCTATCCACCCTCAGTAGCACACCCCTCATCTCACCATCCATTGAAGAAGCATAAGCCCCATCCAACCCTTGAACTTGCCATGTC
>JAOXJP010236227.1:0-23884 GCA_025762735.1 Platanus orientalis | reverse complement strand
CATCAAAAGGCATTCCTTCAACTTTGGAATGTACATCTTCTACCAAGGGAGCCTGCTGCTCTTGTTTTGGTGAATGACATAAAATCTGCCCTGGGCTGGATGAAGACTCTATGATGGGGATGATAGTGATGGAGCCCAACGACCCAAATATGAGTTGACGTGGTGGTGAGAACACCTTTGTATCTTAGGAAGGCGTCACCGGCATCATGTATGAGTTTGATACAGGAGTGGGACTGAATGAGCCAAAAGTGACTGTCGTCATGTTGGTAGCTACTACATCCTCCATAGAGTCAATTTCAATCTTTCTTTGTCACGCCAAGTCCATGATCGTTTCTTTCAGGATGAAGCACTTCTCAATTGGGTGACTGACTACCCGATGATAGCGATAGTGTTTTGGATCATTCTCATGACCCATCTCTTTAGGATGTTTTGAGGGTGGGAGCTCAATCAACTTTAACTGGAGCAGCTCATCTAACATCCCCGAGACATCAGAGTCTGGAAAAATGTATACTTTTGCTTTGAGCTCTTTCAGAGACATTTTGGCCTTCCCTTTGTCTTGGGATGTATTGGTCTTGCTTTTTTTCCTTATTCTTTCCATAGATTTTGACGGGTTTGGTTGTGACCGTCATAACCTCTTTACCTTTGGAGGATTTTATCTCCTTCTTGAATTCTTTCTTTTTTTTCTTCTTTTTGAGCATCTCCTGACCTCGGATCTCCATGCGCAGCAATACTAAGCTTCATATCATGGGCTCTGGTAGGCAACTCCTCAAATGTATGGGGCTTTATCCCTTTGTGGATATAGTGTAAACCCCAATGCATTCCCTGGATGCACATTTCAATTACAAAAGCTTCAGACAACATATCCTTGCAATTAAGTGCAAGGTTTCTCCAGCGATCGATGTAGTCCATGATTGGTTCATCTTTCCTCTATCGGGTAGCAATATTTTTGTCATGCTCATTGTTCGATGAGTGCTGTAGAAGCGATTGAGAAATTCTCATTCCAATTGATCCCAACTATCAATGGAACTAGCTTCAAGGTTAGTATACCAGTCAAAAGCATTTTCATGAAGAGAGCGAACAAATTGCTTCACCATCTGATCTCCAAAAGTCCCGGCATTGTTGTATGTTTCAACGAAATAAGCCATGTGTTGTTTGGGGCTACCCTTTCTATCGAACTGTTGGAACTTAGGAGGTTGATACTCTGTTGGCATGTGCATAACCTTAATACACTAGAAGTAGGGTTTAGCATACACTATGGATGACTGGGTTAGGCCTCCATATTGAGCACGAATCGTATCCGCGATCATATTCTGTAGTTGTTGTACAGAGAGTGATCCGATAAAGGAATGCTGTATCGAATTTTGAGTATTCTGGTGAGGAGTTGTGTCTTCCTGCTCTTGATTTCCCAAGTTCCTTTGTGGAGTGAAACTTGGCGGATGAGAAGGACCTTGACTTGATCCAGTTGGATTCTGTTGTTCAAACTTGTTTATCAAGTTAGCAATTTGAAGATCTTTTTCTTCCACTGTCTTTGTTAGTTTGGCAATAGTCATAGTCATCTGAGTAAGTTGCTCCTCCACTATTGCGGCTCCTGTCATCATTGTAGGCATGAAAACGGAGTATGATTGGAAACTTGTATAGACAGTTTCCCAGGATGGAGATTTAGAAAGGGATCTAGACCTAGATCTAGTGCTGGAACGAGCGACTGACAACTAGATGCTAACATCTTCACTTACTTCACGTGAAGGCGATACCACCTTGACTGGCAGAATCTTCTCTTGACTGGATGTCTCACGAGATGGGTTCTTCTTGGTAAAGTGCTTCTTCCTATGATGGTTGAGAGGCTCAACCAAGTAAGAGGTTCCACTCTTCGTCTTGGTACGGGTCACAGGGGGCTTGCAATTAGCTTTAGACAGGCAGTGGAGGAGCCAGAGCTGCCAGAGGCTTTCTTCTTGCTTCCAATAGCAGCAACGTCAGCTACAACAGTGAAGCTCTTCTTTGATGCCATCGAGTCTTATATGTAGAGGTTAAATGTCGACTTTAGAGATGAGAAGAAAGAGTGTCCCCCCAGACATGCCAGAAATTTGTAGAGACAAATTTCCTGCTTAAATCCGTAACATGAAATAAATGTAACAAATTCAATAAATGAATATTTTCAATAAAGAATGGAATACAACTCTTTGATTTTTATACTCTTTTACAAAAAGAGTAAAACATCTTATTCTTTGTCGACAGAATCCAAGGGTCTGATGGCGTGTTTCTTGGATTCAGGTGTTGATGATGCTTGACTGCAGGGGAATCACTCCTCTTTGAGGCTTTGCGCTTTATCCAAAAAGGAGAAACACTACGAATCTCACTCTCACGGCCGGATTTGTGGCGTATCTCTGAGATGCAAGAAGTCTTCTTCTCTCTACCAACGAACTGTTGTTGATGGAGAGACTGGAAAGTATGCTTTAAGCCTTCAAGCCTTTGGAGAACTCTAGAGATGCTTTAGGAGTCTTCTTCTCTCTAAAGCTTCTTGCTTCAAGTCTTTTGCAAAAGGTCCCTTCTTTATGTAGGAGATGGTATTTATAGACTTAGGGTTAGAATCTTGTCAAACCCTTGATTGGGTGTTGATTGGATGTTCTTACCCATTTTAGTTTAAAAGAGTGATTGCACATTGCTTTTTTGGAGAGAAGTGTGATTTATAGAATTATTTGTATTCCATGAGCGGCATAACCTTCCTTATTTACCCAAGAGAATTTGGATTTGATTTTATTCAAATCTCTTTCATGTGGGTCCCATGCAAGCTGTTTAGGCTTGTTAATGGGCTTAAGACATGTGGACTTGGTCTTTTAGGTTATTGTTTAAAACCCAGACCAGACCAAATGGATCTATCCATGTTTTTGGGCTTACTTTATGAGTGTGAGGCCCATTTATGAAGTTTTGGCCTTTTGTATACATTTGTAAGGGTTCAGACCCTTATTTACAATTTGTGCAAAATTCAAGTGTCTACAGACGCATACCAATGGCAAGGGCTGGCCTGGTATATTCCCTTATCTTTGTATCATAGACTTCTATTTTCTCACCTTTTCGTTGAATTTGATTAGTATTTATGTGTTCACCTGAGATTAGGTATGTTTGGGGGTTTGGAGGTGGCATGGGGAGTGGGGGAGATAAATGCAGTATCTATATTTATAGTAAAGTAAATAGGGATTTTATATTTTAACATCTATTTATGTTGCCAAATTGAAATGTAGTTTTAGATTTTTAGTTGAGATTGATTCCAGTTTAATGTATTTTCTAATTGAACCAAAAGTATTCTAAAGGCAATGGATGTTGTGCGTAGCTTAAAGACAATTTGTTGTTTCTTAAAGCTATCTGATTTATTGATCTAAACTGTCCAATATGTGGACATCTTTTGTGTTGTGTTTCACAACAATTATTTTAGTACAAATAACAAGAAAAATAAAATAAATAAGATCGAAGCACAGAAAAAATAAAGAGACCAAGATTTACGTGGTTCGACGACATGCCTACGTCCATAGGAGAGAAACAAGCTTCTTCACTTTGAGAATGTAAATCTGTACAAAGAAATGTGATTTCCAAAACCCACACCGTTTCCCCTTGTACACCCTCTCTCTCTCCCACCCTCTCAAAACCCTAAGAAACCAAGAAGAAGTTCTTCCTATGCAGCTGCGCCTCTCTCCCAATTTCTTCTCTCTATTTTTCCCTAATATATATTAAGGTTTCCTACCCTTTAGCCATTCAACCACAATCCTATGTGGAAAAGGACTATTTTAGTCCTCACCATTAGATATTAAAAAAGATCTAACGACTATGAAATAAAGCCAAAACAGACAAATCTCCACCTTGGCTCTATTTCTAGCCCTTTAAAGATTTCATGCTGAAGCCAGCTCCTCATGTATCTTTGCCAAGACATAAAACTTGTGACATGTGCACCACACTCCACCCTAGCTTACAATCTAAAACCATATTGGAGAAAAAACTTCCACTTGTCCTTCTTGGTGAACTATGCACCATATATGCTTGTAACGCACCTCCACCACGAACCTATATCATGCTTGCTATTACCGCAAACAACCATTGGCCTTGAAGAACCCCTGCTACACATATTATCGAATCAATTTGATCCTAACACCATATGATTAGATCATAACATGGCCAATGCACATGTGTAGCTATCCCAAGTCAACTCCAGAGAGAGACTTCAATCCATCCTCTCCAATCACAAGAACCTCCTCACCATCATCTACTACCTAGAAACCTACATCATGTCTCTTTGTTGCATCTGTAAAAGAGACCCTACACTAGTGTTGATTATTCTGTGCACCCTATTTCCAGCTATTTGTCAAGGTCAAAGGAACACTATCAATCACCATCTTCCCTATTAGACGATATAAACCATCCTCTATCTCCTTAGATTTTCCTTTATTTCCCTACAACATTGTACTGAACTCCAATAATCAAGAACTTGTTCTTAATTGCCATCCTCCCTAACTGAACCTAGCCCTCTGATACCACTTGTGTTTCACAACAATTATTTCAATACGAATAACAAGAAAAATAAAATAAATAAGATCAAAGCACAAAAAAATAAAAAGACACCAAGATTTACGTGGCTCCACGATGTGCCTACGTCCATGAGAGAGAAACAAGCTTTTTCACTATGAGAATGTAAATCTGTACAAAGAAGTGTGATTTCCAAAACCTAAATCCCACACCGTTTTCCCTTGTACACCCTCTCTCTCTCTCACCCTCTTAAAACCCTGAGAAACCAGAAGAAGTATTTCTTATGTGGCTGCACCTCTCTCTCAATTTCTTCTCTCCATTTTTCCATAATATATATTAGGGTTTCCTACCCTTTAGCCGTTCAACCACAATCCTATGTGAAAAAGGACTATTTTAAGTCCTCATCATTAGATCTTTTTTAAGATCTAACGGTTGTGAAAGAAAGCCAAAACCAACATCTTGTATTGTCAAAATGCAATGAATGTGGATGTTCTACACATGGTATTTGCCATTATTGTCTATAATTCCACACGCTTTATTAAGCATGTGATATGCAAAACACAATTCCCTTGCTTGTTGTGCATGATTGCAGGTTGTTTATGCTTTTGGACCTATTCAAAAAATCACCATGTTTGAGAAGAATGGAGGATGTCAGGCCTTAATTCAATACCTAGGTAATCATCAAACATTGAACTCACAAAATGCTTCTATATTATATTGTACTTTTTCCAAGATCTGTCTCTGATTAATTAACTTAAATATTTTCACCAATCAAACATATTCATGGTTGTGTTGTCTAGTACTTCTATGTTGGCCTTACCAAAAAGGACTGAATTGTTTTAGTAAATACAAGCAAAACCTCATCTTTCACAAAAACTGTTTTTTGAGTTTTCGGGATTATGTTTGGCTAATGAATTGGTAGATGTGCTTATTTCTTTACTATATTCAGTTGTTTTGTACATGTCATTTTCCTTGAATTATTCATGAGTCATATTCAATCTCCCATTCTTGCAACTCTAACACATCTTCTACATGTGAATGGCACAACACTTAAAGAAGAATTGTGCTTCACACATATAGCAATATGCTAAGCTATAAAAAGTTGATTTTTTTTTTTTTTTTGGATTTCTTTCTCAATTCTTCTTTAAATATGGACATTCTTATCATACATATCTGTGTACTTACTTCAATATGCTGAGCTATGAATCTGTTGCCTTGTTTTGTTATTTTTGTTCAGTTCCTTAGTTGCCTCAATGCACCATTTGGATTGCTTTTTCCCTCATGCTTAGGTAAGCCATCACACGAGGGATGCCATGAATCATTTCAGTGAACAGTATCAAAGCTAATTGGCCTTTGGCTCAAGAAGTCATCTTTCCTCTTCTCTGACATAACCTTGGCTATTATTCAAGTTGCTTTTGAAATATCATCTTTCTTCAAATTTGTTGGGTTCACTGGGCTTCGTCTTGGTTAGATAGTGGTCCCTAAAGAATTGTTATACAGGTTGGTAATTTTTTTAGCTAATATCTTTTAGAAAAAGGTATGGGTGAATTTTAAAGAGTTATGCTCTAACTTCTACATATTGTGGTATAGTTGGAGGAAGAAAACATACTCTTCGGCAAAGAAGATACTACCATGAACTTGGTCGTTGCAGCTCCATCAAAGAAAACTTATACATTCCCTTGAGAAAACAAGTATCCAGATTCTAATTAATATTGGAAACCAATTAAAGAGAAGTACCACTTTTCATTCAAGATCAGCTGTTCTGATTACCATGATCCACAAAGATGTGGTTTTGTAACTCCAATTTGGATTTTAGAAGAATTTTATCATACTAGGAAGGTTATTTTTATAGAAAGAAAAAATATTAGTTGTTGTTTGAACAAATGATGTTACCAACTCATATTATCTTTGAATTTGAGGTGGGATTTTGATGATTCATTAAAAGTGGTCTATTTTTATTTATTTTTAATATAGTACCCAACAGATCATCAAAGTGGTTGTTAATATTCTCTTCCTGTTCGCAAACATCAGATTGTTTATGCTATAGTGGCAATGCTTGAAAAGGAAATAAAGAGGGTGTTTTACCTTAGTCCAAAGACAGATAATTTCACATATATTTTCTTAGTGCAACCTATCAACTAAAACTAGATTTCTCAATGTTTTTCCTCAGATTTTCTCAATACAACCAATCAGCAATATAAATTATGAGAAAATGATTCTTTTCTTTTATCATCCCATTCTACTAAGACTACAACCAATTGCAGCCTTAATGTCTAGGAGTACTCACTTGCAACGATGCTAGTGAAGGACTCACAATGGTACATAAGGGTTGACCCTAATAAGCCGGTGATGATTATTTATCACCTTCTAGGAACAACAAGCTTGAATTCTATATATGCTAATACCACGACTTTATCTAAATAACCTAATCAAGTTTCAGTTTTCCAAGAAGGTCTCTATAAACACTAGAAGGTTCCTTGGATTACCCAGATTGCTAAGCATGATAATGGATTGGGGACCCATGAAGAAAGGGTTAAGCACATATATCTGAAAAAAAATCAAAGAGTGTTCGTTTAACTGGACTTGAAGGAAAATCGGACACTTTTAAGCTTCCCTTGCCTCTTTTGCACATAATAATTCGGGTTGGAGATCAATCCGGGTAAGATAGTAGGAAAAATAAAAATGTCCTACTTAAATTGTTGAGAAACCACACTTTCCCTATTATCTTGTGCAAATCAATAGAGCAAAACCAAATGGAAATAAAATGCAAGATATGACCACAAGAAATAACAAAGAAAATAACAAGAGAGAACACACTACAATGCGCCAAGATTTTTAACATGAAAAACCCAAAAGGAAAAAAGCACGAGACACTAGTCCATCAAAATATTCCAATAAATGATATATGAAATGGGTACAAGGTTGGATCTCACTAATACAAGAGAGTACACCAAGAAACTTTGAAGAGAATGACCTGGATTTGTGGATGCTCATAATCCCTTAAAGAAACATCAATCTTCACACCTTCAACCTTCTTCTATTCTTCCCAAGGAGAAATCTTCAAACTCAAAACATCCAAACAAAGAGAGAAACCTTGTTTTTGGACCTTCATTCAACCAAAAACATAGAGGAAGAAGACCAAACCCAAAGAGAATGTCAACCCCTTTTTCTTCTTCGTCTTCCTTGCTCCCAAAAAACAAAACCCTTGTTTTTCTCTCTCCTCTATCTCATACTCTCATCAATTTTGCAACTCATGATTCCCTCTTCTAATTTCTCTTTTTTTTTAGAAGAATCTTTTAACTCTTTTACCCTTAATGGACTATGGGTCTTACCCTCCAATTGAGGAGGGATGCCCAACAATCTCCCCCTTCCGACTAATGAGGAGGGCTTCATCCTACTCATGTCTGTAATGCTATAACACACCTCAATTTTCACCTTGGGTAAGGCCTTTGTTATCATATTGGAGTCATTCTTGTTAGTTTGAATCTTCTCTAACGATAACAACTTATTTTCTAAAACATCTCATATCCAATAGTATCTCACACTTATGTGTTTGGACTTGGAATAAAAGCTTGGATTCTTGTTGAAGTGGATGGCACTTTGACTATTACAATGAATAACATGTTTTCTTTGCTTCAAACCCAGTTCTTAAAAGAACATATTCATCCACAACATCTCCTTACAAGGTTCTATAACGGCATTGTACTTGGCCTTTATAGTGGACAAGGTTACACACTTCTATAACTTAGATTGTCATGGTATTGCTCCCCTACATAAGTAAATAGATACCTTGATGTAGACTTCCTAGATTTAATGTCTTTAGCTATATTTGTATTTGTATAAACTTTCAAAAAAAAAAAAAAAAAAAAAGGTTTATCACCACTAAATCACAAACATAACTCTGATGATCTTTTGAGGTACCTAAAAATCCACTTGACTACATCCCAATGTTCTTTGCCAAGGTTGGCAAGAAATCTACTTACTACATCAATTGAATGTACTAAGTATGGCCTCGTACAAACCATAGCATACATTAAGTTTTTCACAGTTGATGCATAAGGCACTTTTTCATTTTTTTTGTTTCTCTTCTTTACTTGAAGGACTTTGCTTAAAACATAGCTTGAAGTGAGCACAAAGTGGAGAGCTGACTGACTTTGCCTTACCCATGTTGAATCTTTAAAGCACCTTTTTAATATACTTTTCTTGTAATAGCTATAGCTTCCTTGTTTTCCTATCATAAGAAATCTTCATGCCCAAAATTTGTTTTGCTGGACCTAACTCTTTCATCGCAAAAGAGTTGCTTAGTTCCTTTTTTAACTTTTTCAATCTTGCTAGTGTCCTGTCCAACAATCAACATGTCATCAACATAAAGCAATAAGATAATATCACCACCAGGAAAAAATTTAGTAAACACATAATAACATGAAGTTGTTCTATTGTACCCATGATCCATCATAAATGAATCAAACTTCTCACAGTTTTGAGGTTCGCTTTAACCCAAATAAGTTTTTCTTTAGCTTGCAAACCAAGTGTTCCTTTTCTTTGACTTCAAATCCTTCTGGCTGTTTTATAAAGATCTATTTCTCCAAATCACCATGGAGAAAAGCAGTCTTGACATCAAGTTGCCCAATCTCAAGGTCCATGCTTGCAGCCAACCCAATATGACACGTATTGATGAAATTTTCACTACGGAAGAAAAATATCTCATCAAAATCAATACCCTTTTTTTTGTCCAAATCCTTCACAACTAATCTTGCTTTATATCTTGGTTGTGAGCTAGTCTCTTCAGTTTTCAACCTAA
The DNA here is from genome assembly GCA_025762735.1 of Platanus orientalis. NCBI lineage: Eukaryota > Viridiplantae > Streptophyta > Magnoliopsida > Proteales > Platanaceae > Platanus > Platanus orientalis. Next base: position 14,574 of record JAOXJP010236227.1, on the reverse strand, counting down.
AAACACACTTATTCTTATAATAGGTGTCTATTAGTGCAAGTCAGCTGAACACCATGATTGATGAGTGGGTAGGTGGATTAGGTGCACCTCTCGCCCAGTGGGAAGTAATGAGGCTAGTTCCCCCCTGAATGAAGAAGTAGTGGGGCTCCCTTCTCTCGTATACGCCTTTATTTAGATTCTTTCTATTTTGGAATTATTTATCTAATGGAGAATCTTTCTAAAAAATCTCTCTAGCAAAACACAATTCATTGATTTCAATCCAAGGTAAGGTGTACCTTGCCATTTTTCAGGTAGCTTTGTTACGCTTATTCAGCTAGGTGGGGCATTGGTCATAACCGAAATTCGTCGAAGGTATAAAATAAAAAGAGAAAGAAAGGGAAGTTTTGTGTTTCTTTCAATCCAAATAAGAGAACAAGGAAACCACTCAAAAATGAAAGTTAGAAAAAGAAGTTCCAATAAGAACTAGCACAAGACTGCTTCTCATAAATGTGGTTTTTATATAGAGCATCCATCTCCTTTTACATTGCTTTCAACTACTCATCATTGCATTCATTTATTGATTGAAGCTTCATCATAACTTTCAGGCTCCCCCCATCTATAAGTGAAATATACTCATGAGGTAAATATTTCTTTAATGGTTGGCGATCCCTAGTCGACCTTCTCATATGATGTTCAACTGATGGCTCTTAAGGGGGTTATCCCCTGCTTTACATCACTTGTAAGAACGTTGTCTTCATGAACTACATCATCATACTCATCTTGTACTGCTCCCCTATCATCATGTGCTATTGGAGGGGTTGGATCCATATCAACAAAGTCATCAACAATAGGTTGTGGCTTCTCCACCTTCTCACAATCTTCAATATTTTGGTCTTTAAGAAATTCTACATCTCAACTTCTAATTAGTTTCTTTCCAATTGGATCCTATAACCTGTAACCAAACTCTTCATTTCCATAGCCTAAGAAGATGTATTGCTTTGATTTGTCAACAAGCTTAGACCGTTCATCCTTAGGTATATGCACAAACTCCTTATAACCAAACACCATCAAGTATCCATAAAAAACAACTTTCTTCATCTATACTCTTTCTACAACATCTCCATTTAAGGGAGCTAATAAAGATAAATTAATCAAGTGGACTGCAGTGTTCATTGCTTCACCCCAAAAAAAATTTGGTAACTTAGCACGTGAGAGCAAACACTGTACTTTTTCTACAATTGTATGGTTCATTCTTTCTACCACACCATTATGCTGTAAAGTCTTAGAAATAGTCTTCTCATGAAGAATGTTATGCCTTCTACAATATTCTTCAAATGGACCCCTATAATCACCACCATTATCTGTGCAAATAGTCTTCAAAAACTTTCATGTTTCCCTTTGAACTTAAGTATGAAATTTCTTGAAAGTCTCAAAAACTTGACCTTTGGTCTTCAATGTTTATCTCCATATTTTCTTGTTAGCATCATCTATGAAAGTGACAAAATAAGACGCACCACCAAGAGTCTTGACTCTTGTAGGATCAAACATCATAATACACCAATTCCAAAACATCTGATTTTCTTTGTGGTAATTTTTTATGAAATGATAGTCTATGTTGCTAACCAACTAAACAATCAACAAAATGATTTAAATTACCTTTAATACCATGAATGAGATCATTTTTTGCAAGAATTTGTAAACCCTTCTCACTCATGTGGCCTAGCCGTATGTGCCATAGATATTTAAATCCTTTCTCTATTGTATTTAGCTCATCCTTGAACATGTGTGCGTGAGTCTTATATAAGGAATAACATTTTTGTTAGTTTGCCACCACAAGAGACTTTTTGGAAAATTTTCATTTGCCACTACCAAAGTTAATGTTGTAACTTTTTTCATCTAACTTTCCTATAAAATTTAAATTAAGCCGAAGATCAGGTACATCTCTCACATCCTTAAACATTAACTTTCAACCACCATTGGTCTCAACATATACATCATTTTTTCTCACAATTTTTGAGATACCACTATTTCCCATCCTCATAACACCAAAGTCATTTGACTGGTACAAAATAAAGATACCCCTTCGTGGAATACAATGAAAGGAAGCACCTGTGTCAATCACCCAATCCGCATCACTTGTGAGACTAAGACATGTCCCTTCAGAAGATGAAAGGATAAAAACATCATCACTAAAAACAATTGCAATGGTTTTCTTGTCTTTTTTTTTTCTTCATCCTTCTTTTTTTTTTCTTTCTTAAGGTTTGAACACTCTTTAATGTATCCCTCTTGCCACAATGATAACAAGTAATTCTCTTTATTGACTTGGACCTTCCTTTTGATTTGTCACAGTAATCTGGTTTTTTTACTTTTGTTTCTTCCTTTTCTTTCTGTAACAAGAACTTTAGAATGTGAGGAACCCATAGATTTTTTTTTCTTGTTTCATCATTCAACAAGCTATTAATAATTTAACTCATAGTTACAACTCCATCTAGAGCACAATTGCTAATAGATACTACTAGCATCTCCTAACTATCGAATAAGAAGCTAAGCAACAACAAAGCTTGAAGCTTATCCTCCAATACCATCTTGATATATGTCAATTGGTTCACAATGCTCTACATTTCATTCAAGTGCTTCGCAATGAACTCCCTTATTTGAACTTCAAGTTCACTAAATTTCTAATCAAGAAAGGTTTGTTGTCAGCAGTCTTTCTTTCATATAAATCTTCTAACTTCTTCCAAAGAGATTGTGTCGAAACTTCATTTGATGCATAATGAAAAACACTATTATCCAACTATTGTCGAATCATACCAATAGTCTTTTAGTTTTCCGTTTTCTAATCATCATCTAACATTCCAATTGACTTAGCTATTTCACCTTCAATAAAAGCATATCAATTTTTACAATATAGCAAATCATCTATTTTTGTTTTCCAAATAGTCTAAGTATTTTCATTTAAACTAATCATTTGGTTTCCCGTGCTTGTTTCCATTTTGATTCACACACAACAAAAAAACTCTTTTCAACCTGGACTCTGATACCACTTGTTGGGAAACCATATTTTTCATATTCTCTTATGCAAATCAATAGAGAAAAACCAATGGAAATAAAATGCAAGATATAATCATAAGAAATAACAAAGAAAATAACAAGAGAAAACACACGACAATGTGCCAAGATTTTTAACGTGAAAAACCCAAAAGGGAAAAACCACAAGACATTAGTTCAGCAAAATATTCTACTAAATGAAATATGAAATAGGTATAAGGTTAGATCCAACAATACAAGAGAGTACACTAAGAAGTTTTGAAAAAAATGATATGGATTTGTGGATGTTCATAATCCCTTAAAGAAACACCAATCTTCACATATTTTATTCTTTTTAAGGAGAAATCTCCAAACTCAAAACACCCAAACGAAAAAAGAAACATTGCTTTGGAACCTTCAATCAACAAAAATCATAAAGGAAGAAGATCAAACCCAAAGAAGATGTCAAACCCACTTCTCTTCTTCTTCCTTGCTCTCAAACCTTGTTTTTCTCTTTCATCTTTCTCTTATTCTGACCGGTTTTGCAACTCATGATTCCCTCTTTTATTTTTTATTTTTTATTTTTGTTTTATTTTAGCAAGAGTCTTTTGACTCTTTTTCCCTTTATGCGCTATGGGTCCCACCCTCCAAGTGAGGAGGGACGCCCAACATGAACTAGTACATTGCAGCTATCCAGATTCTCTCGACATATGGTAAACTAGTCGGGGATAACTACTGACCGATAGTCTTCAGGGTGGTAGTTTCGAATTGACGAATATCTTCCTAGTCTCTAGCCTTGTTCCATCCTTTGTATACCATACTCCTTAATTAGCAAAAGGGATGATCCCCACTCTTGACTCTCCCCAACTAATCTTTATGGATTTTCAGGTATGTCACCAAGTTCTGAAGCATCCACTCTAGAGATGACTGCACTATAGTCTCATCACTGTAGTAAATCAAGCTTGAACTGGACTTTCCCTATTATGAGACATGCTTCGAGCCACCCAAATTGGAAAAAACTATGAAATCAGGGTAGGGTCCAAAAATTTTATTGTTGCCTCTAGTGGGATCTAGTTTGATTTGATTTGGCTACTGTCGGGGCAGCACCTAATAGGCTTTCCTTCATTGTTCTCCCTTTTTATTAGTAATCATTTTGTTTAAGTGTAACGCATAAAGACGTAGCTGCTTAAGCTTCATGAGTATTTATATATGACATAACTGATTACATGAAATGACGTGTTTTGCTGCATGCTTAGTTAGCTGTGCATAGTCTAATTGCAATAGGACCTGGTAAACCTGGAGACCTTTAAGACCATGAATCCATGAGGTTGGATAGGGCTTGGTTGGAAGAATTTTATGGAAAGATTTATGGATACAGTGAGGGCAGAGGCTTTGAACAGTTTCTTGTGGTGGGCTCCCACGAAGGGAGTGTTGGGATCGTTAAGGGTTAATGGATGATAAAATGTGATGACAAGTGATAGGATTCCCTCATATTCCTTGTAGATTCATGGTCTCGAAGGTTACCTTTAGGATGAGTGGTCCATGATTAACCTATGCATATTTGAAACTTCTGGCAGCAACTATTTATTGTTAAACTGTTTCAACATATGGATATGAATTGTTAAATGTTTATTTACAAGAACAGCAGGACATTTAAAAAAGAAGGAATACCATGCATCCAAATGACAGAATACAAAATACAACCCAACCCATAGAGCTTCATAAATAAATGGTATTAGTACATTATTAGTGGAATGGCCACAAAATGTTCAAATGAATGTGTATGACTCACATGAGTCGAGAATAGATTGTACAAAGAATGTTTGGTGACTCAAATGAGTTGTGGTTTGGGAGATTTCTGCAAGCCTGCGGAATCAAGATGAACATACAAATGGTGAGTCCGAGTTAGGGAAAGAATGAAAGAATGGGGCGATTTTTGCAGGCGTACGGAATCAAGATGAATTTGCAAATAAGAAATCCTGACTTTATCACAAATCAAAGAATGAAAGGATAGGGTACTCGGCAATTATACGGACTTTATTCTTTGAAAAATGGGTTGCTATCTATTTCCTATTTGCAGCAGACACCGGCTTTCAACAAGTGAAAAAGAAACACTTACCCAAAAAATTAAGTAAAGATCACTTTCTTTTCTTTTCTTTTGAAGATACTTGTGCACTGATGATGTCACAAGACGTCTTGCAAGCTGGAGAGAATAATCAATATGACTGTTACATTGCTCATTGAATTCAATAAGCCCATTAAAACAGTGAAAATGTTCTTAACTCTTTGGTGCATTTTCATAATCGGAATCGACAATCGATTTTCCAGTATCTTCGGCTAACATCGGCTGGCGCTGATGGAGAGTGGATTGTATCTGCTCCTCTTAATGAACCCTCTTCTCTGGCCCCTTTAGGGAGCAGGCACATCAGTGCTGACAAGTGATATGTGCCCTCCAAAAAGTGAAAATCACTTATCGGTGCTGACGTGCCTGCCCCTGACAGGGGGCAGAGAGGAGTGTTCATTAAAAGGAGCGGATACAATCCACTTGGCCGCTCCCTTGCAGAGGTTAGCGGAGGATAAGGGAAGCGTATAAAATCGCAATCTCTCGGATTTTCTAGATACTCCAAACTAAACACCCCTCAAAGTCCCTTCTTGGTCCACAAGTCAAAGAAAAACGAAGTCAATAACGTGGAACATAAGTGTGATCTTGAATGGTCAAGGGCTTTTACTAAGTTACCCCCCTCTTCAACCATAGCAGAGCAAGTTTACTAACAAACATTAGTGGCAGTTTAGTACTTTCACTTAATCTCTAAATATATTCGTTTACGACCTCATTCCTCTTGAATTGATTTCCAGTCTTCAAGTCCTGGGCAGCCTTTGAGTCTGATAAAACCTCTGCTAAGAAGCAATCCTAAGTCGGGAAGAATCCGAGAACTCTACATTTTCAGGTATTGTTTTTCTCTTTTGACTTCTTTCCCTATTTCATTGCCTTTGAGCTCTCATCATCCAATTTGCAGGTTGTGGAGCTCGAAGGAATCGTTAATGGCACCTCCGATCCTTTCCTTAGCTCTGCCATCCGAAACTGGTCGAGTGCTCAGCATTCAATCTCACACTGTTCAGGTATTCTTCTTCTTTATACCCTGTTATTCCCCTCTCTTTTTTTGTGTGTGTATTTGAATTATTTGTTCTTGTAACAAGCTCAAGGGTCGTTGCAATCAAGAATTCCAGGCTTCCAAAATGTACTAACTTATCTTCGTGTTCATCAATTCCCCACTTTTTTGCATGTGTTTTTGATTGATTTACCAATTACACTTTTTTATAGGTAAAGATTATGTTAAAAAGTGGGGGAGAACCCCGAAGAAGCATTACAAGCTACACGAACAATGAGTGAACTTCCACCCTACGGAAAACAAATACCCCCAAAATAAACACCAAACCCACAAAAAAACCAAACAACCCCAGCCTAAATATCTTATCTCATTCATTTACCAACATGATTAGGATAGGATAGTTGGGGCTGTCAACTATCCACCTAAGCATCCTTATTCGATTCGTATTCTATTGATGAAGGCGAATACTGATTCGTTTAAATATTCAATTGGTTTAATAAATTTTTTATTATAAACGAACCGAATGCAGATATGTATATGCTCCGACTATTTATGTTTATAAAAAAAAAGTCAAACAAAATCCTCAAGTTTCAGATAGAAAGTGTAATAGGATATATGATATATCCAAACTTTGTTTAAATAAACAAGTATAAATATGGATTTTATTTTGAAATATCAGCAGATATTCAAATTCACATCCGATATTCGATTAACTAAACAAATACAACTACGGATGTATCTATATCCACTTCGAATTCACTCCATTTACAGCCCTAGCCATGATTGTTGCTATACCATTGAACTTAAAACTTCGTATTCAATTGTTTTGGTGACATTTTTGCTGAATGATCTCTGACACTGAAACATGTCAAGTGTGGGAAAATATTTTAGATGTAACATTATTGTTTTTTACCATAATGCCATAATGATTTTGTTCTCTTTCTTAGGGATATGTTGGCAATAAATCAGCTGTATTTCCTCTTCAACTACTGGGCTACGATGTGGATCCAATCAATTCAGTGCAGTTCTCTAACCACACAGGCAAGCTGCTTTATACCACTTCATTCCAACAGCCTCACAACTCAGAGGTTTAATATACGGTGCGAGCTTATCTTGCATTCTGTATTAGTTCATGGCTACATGAAATCCTTGTTTGGATGTCTTGCAGGTCATGGTCTAATTATAAAAATGGTTTTTGCAGGGTACCCGACATTTAAAGGCCAAGTTTTGAATGGCCAACAACTGTGCGATTTAATAGAAGGCCTGGAAGCAAATGATCTATTATACTACACTCATTTATTGACAGGTGTGTTCATATGTTATGGCTTAGGTGGTTGTGTTCATTGTTTGTTGTGTCAGCTGTTACTGCTGAATGAGCCTGTCAATCACTTGGGCTGTATTTGGCAACCACCTGTAATGTAATCATTTCATTTGAGTTTCCCAAGGCTTTTGTAGCCACAATGGGATGATTTGTAATGAACTCATTCAGATTTGCACCGATTTGTGCTTCATAACCTCAGTAATTTCATTTTATAGTAAAACCTAAGATGACTTCATTACAAATTGTAGTTAACAAATCAGTATAAATTTGAATGAGTTCGTTACAAACCATCACCTCAGCTACAAATGCCTTGAGAAATTCAAATGAAATGATTACATTACAGGTGGCTGCCAAACAGGCTATTAATAAAAAGGATATAATCACACTCGATTTAGGAGCTTTGTTATTATTCAAAATGCTTGCTTTGTTAAAGACAACTATTTTCTTCCATTCAGTCTTATGATAAAGGAGGAACTTATAGGAAATTTTGGGATGTTAAGAAACACTGGCGAGGCTGTTCTTTCCTCCATCTAGCTCAGTATCTCGATAAAAGAAACAATTTCAGTGAAATATATGGAGTGATGTTGAGATAATTATGAAATCATTAACTTTTGATTTTGTAATGATGACGCATGCTGATTACATGCCTGCCACATTCTTTCCCTCATATCTCATGCTTCCTAAACTTATAATGTGTTTTCTTCATTCATGTTGGCTGCCTAGTTTTAGAATACTGTTAAGAGAATTATCATAACATTGTATATTTTTTAACCAAATTTGACCTTCTAGTTCTCTCAACTACCTAGGTGATGCGGACAACACGAAGAGACTCTTGTATGTGCCATGCCACAACAAGAGAGAGTAAGGTTCAAGTTGTGTAGCATGTATGGATCATTTTAATTTGTTCAAGGGGTGGGGATAATTTTGTAATAAGGTCTTTTGTGCGAAGGGTAGTGTAGCCTTTCTTTTATGCATGGGTTTTATGTAATAAGTCTAAAAGCCAAAGGCAAAGTAGGGATGGTTCATAGCTCATTATTTTGTCATTTAGTGAAGCTCCAAAATCAACAAAGGAGGCCCACACAAGTTGGTAGACAGCCACTTTTTTTCCTAGTCTTTAGTATAGATTTTAGGAAAGTTGATTATTTAGAAGTCTTAGAATTTAGGAAAGTTTGGTTAACAAGTCTCTTAGGTTTATAGACGTTTCTAAATTTAGCAAGTTTCTATTATTTTGAGTTTTGTAAGCCTATTTAAAGGCCCCCTCCCCAATATCTTACAGTGAAGAATTTTAAGAATTGTGTTGAATTATTGGGTGGTTTCCCAAAATGTGGTTGTGGTCATGTTAATAAGGGTTGATGCCATTTCCGAAACTCTCATTTCTTTCCATGTGAGTTGTAGCACTCTTACTGCACTTGTGAGTTTTCACCTCACCCTCCCAATTTCTCCTCTCATACTTGTTGGAAATTGATCAACATTAGAGACTTAAAGTGTTGGACTCCATTAACAAGATATGTGTTGCTGAAATTTTATGGCTTTACATACTCTCAAAATCTCCTCATCCCATCATCCCTACCTCTTTAATTCTTTTATAGGGTTTGATCCCCTTAGGATCCCCTACAAAACCCTCTATTTTCCTTCTTAATCTCCCCTTCTTGACTTCCTGAAATTCAAGTAATGCTTACTGGTTTTAGGTGTTTTTATGTTTAAGTTTCATGTGAATTGAGTTTTTATATAATTTCTTAAATCAAATCTTATTAGATTTCCATGAAATTTTTAACTGTAGAACCCTAGTGTACATCAGAAAATATCTGAAAAGTTTTTGAATTTTCTGATGATGACTAGGGGTATTTTGGTAATTTTGTGGGTTCTGCTAAGAAAATCCAGAATTGTCCTTTGGGCTTTTTTCTCTTTCTTTTCTATTCTATTCCATTCTAACATATATTTTATCATTCTATTTCCTATTTTATTTTATTTTGGGGCTACGTGTGAGTGTTTAACATCTATTCTTGAGTGATTTGCATCGGCACTTTAAATTTAATCACTTGTGGGAATTTTGGGTTACTCTACATCAACTTTGGTATCTTCTCCATTGTATGCTGCATCACTGGGATCCTGCATCAATGAACCATATGGTTTATAGTTGGGCACACTGTGATTTCCTGTCTTTTATAACTGCCAAAGCTGTATAAAGGTCTTTGTCAAGGTGTAATTTTCCAAAGCCCATCAGAGACCTGGCCATTAAGATCTTCAGAATAGTCAGAATCAATACCATGAAGTTTACGTTCCCCTTCAAGTCTAGCCAGAGTTTCCTTAATGGTTGTGCTCTTAATACATTAGATGTACTTGCTATAATATAGGAAATATCTGCTCCTAATAGAAAAAAATCACACATATTTTGAGCGTGATGGTCTTCTTAAATTTAGTTGTGGTGACTTCTTCTAACTGCTGTTGTGCTTAATTGTAGACTTCTCAAACACTTTCGGTATCCTCTCTCTCTCTCTCTTTCTGTGTGTGTGTGTGTGGAGGTACAGCTCATTGTGGATTTGTGTCCGTGGTGTTGTTAATTTCTTCCTAATGAATATGATGAAGCCTTCTGATAAGTCTTCTATTTACAACTGACCCTATGATTAGGACTTCCTTCAGGTAAAAGGAGGTCTTTAGCAGGCCACTCAATCCTTCTATGCCAACCCTACATGTTTATGAGCCCCTAAATTGTACTTATGTTTGGGTTTTGGTAAATACAGGATCCTGCAAATGCAGACTAAAAGATATTTCTCCAATATAGCGAAGTATCTTTGGTTTGAAAAACCAAAAGAATTGCAAACCTAGGGTATTGGATTTTGAGATTTGAAATTAAAAGAGATAATGGCCAAGGGTTCATGTGTCTTTTCTATGCTAATGATGGTTCTGTGCTGCTATCATGTGTTAGTCCTTTAGGCATAATGGATTTAAATGGAGCTTAGGCGAAGTGCTTTATGGTGGTATTGTTGCATCCATTTCGTTGATTTTGTTATTGTTTTTTCACTTTTATTCCAATCTCTTTTATTGCATGCACCTTTATGAGATCTATGACATTCTGTTTGATTGGCTTTCTTTGCGTGCCTATATGAAAATGACTGCTTAGTAATTGATTTTTGTCACCAGCTGAGGGGTGTACATAGCTGAGATGAAGTTTGGTGATCATGGTCCCTAAATACGTTATAGAAATGAACAAGTTTAGACACTATTCTTGGGTTCAGATCCCAACTTACCTCCCAAGTCCCAAGCTATCCAACCTCCAACAAGAAAAAGAAAGGGAGAAAATGAAGTGATTCAGATTATGATTGCAACAGCCATGGTTGATGCTTGCTGTAAGAGAATACATGTATATGTGGAGACGGCACCATTGTAATTCTTTGACCAGTATGTTTAGTCTTCTTGGTATAGGTATACTATACTATACTGTATGGTGTATGTCCTTATACATATTTTAATAAAAGAAATGGGAGAGTAGGATCATCCCATAGGTTTCCCCTAAAAGTTCTCTCTCCATCTTCTTCCTTCTTCCATCTTCTTCTTTCTCCTTGATTCTTGGTAAAACCTAACTCACTAAACCAACTTGGTATCAGAGCTCCAAGGGACCTGTTGATGTCATCAGTCCTCATTAATGACATAATCATCCGAACAGACACCGTAGGTTAGTGATGAATTTTTATAGATTCTAGTAGATCTCAATTTTAAATGAAATGGTTGTTTTGAAGTGTTATGCGATTGCTATTTTTAATGCAATTTCTTCACATTTTCAACTGAAAACTCATATTTGAGTTCAGTTACAGCATGCCAGTCATCCGTATTTTGGTGCTTCAGTTTCTTCTCTCAATGCCCCTGCTTGTTCTAGTACTTAAGTTCTCCTCGCAGTGGTTCTCCTAGTCATCCTTGAATCATTGATTCAGGTCTTACACATCACGTGACTTGTATGTCATCTCTTTTTTATCATACCTAATCTATTCTAGTCGAGATAAGGTTCGGATAACTGATGACAGGTCTCTCTCCTCTATTTCTGGTAAAGGGAATGTTTCATCTACTTCCAATATTCTTTTATCATCTGTTTTACATGTTCCCAAGTTTACTTTGAATTTGTTGTCCATTATTTTATGCATCAAATCCCTAAACTACAATGTCATTTTCTTTCCTTATTATATCTCTTTGGATTTGGTGACGAAGATGGTGATTAGTTGGGGACATGAGAATGATGGTTTCTACTTGTTGGATCTTATGCCACTTCTTGTTGTCACTATTCCACAAACTCCAATGATGACAATGCATGCTAGCAATTCATGTTCTAATGAATTTTTACAATGGCACAACTGTCTGGGTCACCCATCCTTATCTTTGTTACTTTGGTTACTTCTTAGTTTTGTTCTTCTCTTGGTTTCCATTGTGAAGTTTGTAAATAAGTCAAACATTGTTGGTATGTTTATCCCTCTTGTTCAAATCGAAGTTTGGTTCTATTATGTATCATACATTCTAATGTATGGAGACCAACCCCTACTGTTTATATATTAGGTTATCGGTACTTATCTTTGTAGATGACTTTTCTTGAACTACGTGAGTGTATTTGTTGAAGTGTTAGGCAATGTATCTTCAGTTTTTAAATCCTTTCACAAAATAGTAGTGACTTAATTTGATGCCAAATTTCGTATCATCCAGTCTAACAATGGAAGTAAATGTATGTCAGAAAGTCTTTCTTCTTCTTTTGATGTGTCTGGTATAGCTCACCAAACCACCTACCCATGCACACTTGAACAAAATGGGATGACAGATAGAAAAAATCTTCATCTTGAGATTACAATGGATTCATTGTTCACCATGCATGTGCCTAAGACTTTTTGGTCTAAGGCTGTTCAAGTTGTCACCAACTTGATGAACAGGATACCCTCTCATGTGCTTGCTTTTAAATCTCTAATTGGACTACTCTCATCACCCTCTCAGTTGTTTCCTCTTCCTCTAAGACTTTTAGGTGTATTTATTTTGTTCATATGCCTAAGTCTGAGAGTACAAATTGGATCCTAAAGTTCTTAAACGTGTTTTCTTTGGTTATGCCATGAATTAGAAAGGGTATATAGATGTTATCACCCTCCCACTTGTAGACAGTTTATATCCTATGAATGTGACATTTTTTGAATATTTTCCATTCTTGCCATCTCAATAGACATCGCTTCAAGGGAGAGTTATAGTGAAGAGATGTCTTTTCTTTCATTCCTATTGCGTGTTTCTTCATATTCATTTGATGGTGGTAATAGAAAGGCAAATGATGTTGACAATCAAGGGGAGATTGAAAAAGGAAACAAAAAATTTAAGGTGTTTGTGAGAAGAAAAAGAAAACCAAAGACAAGACTGCCTTCCTATTCCCTGGCAAGAAGCTTTTTCAAATTCACCTTGAAAAGATACTCCTTATACTTCCTCTTCCTTCCTTAAAGGTATTTCTGATGATTCTAATATTTCTGTTGCTCTAAAAAAAGTTGTGCAATCTTGTACTTAGTACCACTTGTCTTACTTTGTGACTTATAGTGCCTTGTTTTGTTTTTTTTTTTTTGTTTTTTTTTTCATTTTGTAGCTTTGTTTTTGCTTTGTCTCTATGCCTCGCAGCGTGTTAAAAGCCTCTTTTTGGAATACTACAATGCAAGAAATGAGAGCTCTTGGAAAGAACATTACAATGGAAATGGTGAATCTTTCTAGAGGAAAAGAACCAATTGATTGCAAATGATTGTTTAATGTGAAGCATTGATTTGATAATTCAATTGAGAAGTACAATGCTTGGCAAGTGGCAGAAGGGTATACACAGAATTACAAGATTGACTATCAAGAGAATTTTGCTCAGTTGCAAAAATGAATTCTGTCAAAATTCTTATATCCCTTGTTGCTAACTAGGGATGGCCACTGTTGCAATTTTATGTAATGTGGTCCCTTTCTATATGGAGTTCTTGAAGAAAAAGTATACATGTGACTCTTCTAATTTTGTGTATTTAACAGTGGAAGGAAAAGTATACAGATTAAAAAAGGCATTGTATAGTCTTAACAAATCCCTAAGGGCAGAAAGTGATTATAAACAACATGAAGATCACAAGTTGTTTGTACAGCGTCAAGGTCACAAGATGATTGCATTGTTTGTCTATGTAGATGACATTGTGGTAATAAGGAATGATGAGGCTGAAGTGAGAAGACTCAATGAGCGATTGGTAAAAGAATTTGCAATTATGGATTTTAGACAATTGAAGTATTTTCTTGGAATTGAGTTAGCTAGTTCCAAGAAAGGGATATTTATTTCTCAACGGAAATATGTTTTGATCTTCTATGAAAAACTTGCTTGATAGATTGAAGGTATATGAGACCCCAATTGATCTTAACCATAGATTGAAGGGATATGAGAGTGATCTTCTTCCTAATGTTGTTGGATATCAGATATTGGTGGGCCGTCTCATGTACTTATCGGTTACTAGACTATACATTGCATATGCTATTTGTTGATGTATGTCAATCCCATGGGCATGTGTTGGGCATATGGGTAGTGTTAGGAGTCTTGTAATTGTCCTTTGTGAGCTCACAAGTTCATATCATGAAGCTAAGAAGGACCAAAGGCCAAGGAAGAGCACCTGGAAGAGGCACACCAAGAAAAGTATATATCATGCATGCATATCATTTCGTGTGTCTAAAAACAATACTAGAAATGGTTTAGGGTCCCCAAGAATACCCAAACTTGAATGCCCAATAACAGCCTAATGAAAACAAACCAAATAAAAAGTTCATAAAATTTCAGTCGAAACTGATTTAGGCTCAAATCGATTTCGCTAAGAGTTTTGAAAAAATTTCCAGAACCCCAACCGATTGCGAAACCCCAAATCGATTTGGGGCTTAATAGGCACTCAAAATTGATTACGAGTTTTGCAATCAATTTTGCGAAACCCCAAATCAGTTTAGAGGGCAATTTTGAGAAAAATTTCACGAAAATTTAGGAGAGATTTTTTGAAATTTAAACCCCGTTTTGGTTCATCTAAAGGCCCAAAATGCTTCTCTATTTGCCATATACCTATCTTAAGATCATGTATGCTCCTCCTTACTATAAAATGGACTTTTCCCTCTAAGGTAAGTAAACTCCAACAC
>JAOXJP010236217.1:0-14752 GCA_025762735.1 Platanus orientalis | reverse complement strand
GCTTGGTTGTATTCCAAGGTTAACTTGGTACAAGATCCCGTGGGAGGCCTCAACTATCCTGAAGAAAAACAATAATAACACCTTCATGTCTTGAATCATTTTAGAAGAATTACATTGATTTGATACCTTTTTTAAGGATGAGTAGAAATCTAATCTAAAGACCCTAAAATCTACACCATTATTTGAATGAGTTTGAACTTGGCACCTCTTAAATTTGTTCACCTTAGTTGCGTATTTCGCATGAGGTATCTTAGAATTTAATGTCTCTTTTTTAACACCTATTTTGTAATTTGAACTTTTCAACCCAACACACCACGTGTTAACTTTCTATCGCTCACAGGGACTTACAACACTGTTTCGGTACAAAATATTTGTTTCCATTCTGTATTTCTGTAAGAATTTTCTGTCAAGAATTTGGTGTCTAGGATGGTGTCCAGGACTCTAAAGCCATTCATATGGTATAAAATACATATCCCATACTACAAAAAAACATCACCCACCCATTTTATTCCATATGCCTTCCCCTGGTGTCCTGAACACCAAAACCTGGACAGAACATTCTATCCGAATTGTTATTTATTATTGTTTTATATATTTATTACTATTCTCACTCGCTTAAATGACAATGTTTATTAATTTTATATTGTCCATCATTCTCTATTAAATTCTCTACCGTGAGTGATTTTGTAGAGTTTCCCTCTCTTTCTCCGTCGATTCGCATCGTTGGAGGAAGAGAGTTTTATTCAGAGACTTCTCCTGAAAACTACTTGCAGAAACAAGTAAGAATCCGCAGCTCGATTTGTTGGTTTTTCTTTTTCTTTTTCCTTTTTCACTCATCACATATCGTTGATCAAACTAGCCAATGTAAGTTCTCATTTTCTTTAATTTTTGTTCCTATCTTCAGTTTTTCGAAAACATTTTAATTTCCTAAATACCAGGTATTGCATTTCTTGTTGGTTATTTGAAGTTGCTAGAGTCTGAATTTTGGGCATTTGAATCATGTTCGTATACAGATAGTTGTTCGTGTGGATTTAGTTGTTTTGAGAGGAAGAAATGGGGTTCTGGTTAGGGTTTTATTTGAGTAGACTTTTGTATTGCACTGCTTGTTTTGGTGAATTATAGGAACACTTGGGTTTTGAGATGTTTCCAGGAGAAAGTTTTGGTTGGGCTTTCTATCTGGAAGGGGAAATCCTGCAATTGTAGATTGCTGACAGGGGTTAGGAATAGGATTTGGCGTTAGGGTTTGTAAAAAATGATAAAACAGATACTTGGGAAGCTACCTCGGAAGCCCTCATCGAAACCAGCACCTACTGATGCTATCAGTAATGGAGGAGGCGTTGGTGCCCCTCCATCTATAAATTCGTCCCAGGGACTGAACTCCGTTGGTGTTGGTCTTCACAACTCGAAGGGCGTTTTGGCTCCTGGGAAAGCTTCAAATTCCAGTAGTAACAATGGGGCTTGCGCTATGCAGTCATCTGGTACAAGTAAATCAAATCAAGGGAAGAAATCTGTACCTGTTGCTTCCCAGACAGGCCCAGTGTTGGCTTCGAATGGGTATGAGGCACTGCCCAGCTTTCGAGATGTTCCGAGCTCAGAGAAGCAGAATCTATTTATACGGAAGCTGAACATGTGTTGTATTGTGTTTGACTTCGCTGATCCTTCCAAAAACCTCAAAGAAAAAGATATAAAGCGGCAGACACTGCTTGAACTTGTTGATTATATTTCTTCAGTCACTTCCAAGTTCAATGAGATTGTGATGCAAGAGATTACTAGGATGGTAGCTGCCAATTTGTTCCGCACATTTCCGTCCTCAAATCATGATAACAAGTCCCTGGACACCTATGACCCAGAGGACGAAGAACCATCGATGGAACCAGCATGGCTCCACCTTCAGATTGTGTACGAATTCCTTTTGAGGTTTGTGGCTTCTTCAGAGACAGATGCCAAGCTGGCCAAGAGATACATTGACCATTCGTTTGTGTTGAGGTTGCTCGACCTATTTAATTCTGAGGACCAGAGGGAGAGGGAGTACCTGAAGACAATACTCCATCGCATCTATGGGAAGTTCATGGTACACCGTCCATACATCAGGAAAGCCATCAACAACATCTTCTTCCATTTTATCTTTGAGACTGAGAAGCACAATGGTATTGCAGAATTGCTTGAGATCTTAGGCAGCATAATAAATGGGTTTGCTTTGCCACTCAAGGAAGAGCACAAGCTTTTCCTTGTCCGGGCTTTGATCCCTCTTCACAAGCCCAAGTGTGTATCCATGTACCATCAACAGCTGTCTTATTGCATCACTCAGTTTGTGGAGAAAGACTTCAAGCTGGCAGATACAGTTATCAGAGGTCTTCTGAAGTATTGGCCTATCACTAACAGTTCAAAGGAGGTTATGTTCCTTGGTGAACTGGAAGAGGTTCTAGAAGCCACCCAGGCAGCAGAATTCCAGCGATGTATGGTACCGTTGTTCCGGCAGATTGGTCGTTGCCTCAATAGCTCACATTTCCAGGTATTTTGGTAATTTTGGTGATGGTTTTCATTTCCAAGGTTGTCGTTCCTTGGATTCTTATTTGTCTTGACTGTACGATAGTTCATCATCATCAGCATCTCCTTTTCTTTTGACAAGTGAAATAATTTCTTCAAATTAAAGAAAAGATTTTAATTTAAAAATAAAAGAAACTTTACTGTCATTGACATCTCTTGTACCTAGCTTTCCTTTTGTTGTATATGTTTTCAATGGCATTTTATCATCATCTTTTTACTGTAATTTTCAGTTTTGATGTTACATTTATTATTGTTCTTCTTATGATTTGCAAATATTTTGTTTTGCAACTTCTTTATGTTAAAGTTTAAAACTTTGCAATGCAGATTGAAAATTCCTTGGGATTTCTTTTAAACGAATATATGGATACCTATATTATGTTGGTCCATTTGTATGCACATGGACACCATTGTAGGACAAAATAGCTGCCTTAGATCCTAGGTTAATGGTGATCTATTTGATCTTTTATAGAGTAAGGCCCATGCTTTCAATCTTGTAGCATGAATGATAATATGACCTTGTTAACAATTTCACCATGACCGGTTTTGGTAGTTGGCCACTATCATGAAAACTTGGGCTGTTGAGAGCTGAATATTATATAATTCCTTACATCATAATTATTAACTTGTAATTTTTTTTTTTTTTTTGATTGGTAACATGAATTTTATAGAGTGATAAATATAAAATGTTAGAAGAGGTATACAGGAAGGGGAATAAAAACCACAACCAGAAGAACCATTAACAGAGAATAGAAGAAGCCCTCTACAAGACATTAAGACCCCTTCTCCTAACCTAGGCAGCTATCTGCAATCCACTACTTAAAGAGCCACATAGCCCCAAAAGGCTGCCTAGAGCCCTAACAAAAGAAAACATCTGACAACCAGGGTGAGTTGTTGATCAACGGCTCTCTGTTCGTTATTTCAGTTGACATATAGGGCTTTGTCATGGTGATCCCTTTTCCCCATTTCTCTTCCTTTTGGTGGTAGAGCCCTTTGGCGCTTTGTTATGTAGAGCTTTCCAGGGCGGGTTGTTGAAGGGGATTTAGCTTGGGAGGAATGGTTTGGTGGTGTCTCATTTGCAATTTGTGGATGATATCTTTGTTATTTGCAAAAACTCTTTTGAGCAGATGAGATATCTCAGGTGCATTATCAGATGCTTCAAATGGTTTCTAGACTGCATGTTAATTTGTTGAAGAACTGAAATTTTGGAGTGGGCTAGGTGCCCAATCTGGGAAATTTGGCTAAGATGCTTGGATGCTAAGTGGATTCTCTTCTTGCTTCCTACATGGGTCTTCTACTTGGTTCTTCTTTCAAATGCAAAGAGGTGTGGAACCCTGTCGTCTCGAGAATTCGTTATTGGTTGGGGTGTTGGAAATGACAATATCTTTCAAAAGAGGGGAAAATCACACCTATTAAGTCAATACTTGTAAGTATGCCTCCATATTTTCTTTCTTTGCTCACTATTCTTGCATCTATGGCAAACCTAATTGGAAATTTACAAAAGGATTTTCTTTGGGAAGGATGGAAGGACAATCATAATATCTATCTTGTGGCTTGGGATGAGTTGTGCACACCAAAGAAATGGGGAGGCCTCGGGATAAGGTGGATTTAGGAAATTATCCAAAATAATAGTAATAATAATAATAATAATGAGGATTCGGGCAGTTAATAGAGCTCCCCTATCGAAGTGACTTTGGCGCTTTGGTATTGAGGAAAATTGTCTTTGGAAGAGGGTGGTGGTTGATTAGTACGGACAAGTGAGCAAATGGGTGCCTAAGAGCGTGAATGGGGCCTATGGGGTCAGTCTTTGGTAAAGGATAATGGACTTGTTTTTCAAAGATGCGACACACATGGATGTGCAAAAAGGTGATAACATGATGCGGGATCATATCATGTCAAGAAGAAGAAGTTGGAAGACCATGGATAGTCTTCCATGGTGTGTCCAATAATGTAGAGTTGATTTTATGTTTTTAAGGGGTTTTTGCAATTATTTTAAGTCTTAGGGGGTTGAATGTAATAAGGCATGTTTGTCAAGGGGTAGAATATGATTCTATTTTCAAGGGTAGTTTTGTCTTTTTATGGGCTGCCACCTTAGTTTATGTGGCCCACAATATGGACTGCAAGATATCTCCATTATTCTCTAAAATTTTGGAGAATATTTGAGATATATTTGGGGGACCCACAATGCCAATTCAGTAGTCCAAAATTCCCTAAGATTATAGAGAATATTTGGAAATTTTTTCTTTAAGATTGTGGAGAATATTTTGGGAGATTTTTTAAGATCTTGTGAGGCCCAATAACTTGGCCAACAAGCCAAATATTCTTTTTTGAGAAGTAACAAGCAAAATATATTTTTTTGAGAGGTAATATGAGAATTTATTGAAAGGAAAAAAAAACAACAAGAACAAACTACTTCACTAAGCAGATGAAGGAGGAGTGCAAACAAAAAGAAAAAAACCAACAAGAAAGAAATTACAACTCCTCACAGCATAGGGATTGCCAAACCGACTCCTCAAAATCATCTATAATTGAGACCCAATTAAATAGAAGACTAAAGATAGTAACCAAGATCTCGAAATGAGATATTGACTTATCTTTAAAAATCCTAGCAGTTCTTTCCAGCCAAAGAACCCAACAAATGACGCTAGGGAGAAACTGTCAAATAACAAATGCAAGACCATCTAACTCTTCAATCCTCCAGCTCAAAATAACATTTTGAAAGCGGTGAGGGAAGGACCAAGAAACTTTAAGATGAAAGAAAAAAAAACCCCATATCCTATAGGCCATGGAACAATGCACAAAAAGATGATTAACCAATTTCTCCTATTCCCTGCATAACGTACATATGTTAGCCAAATTCCAACCTCTGCTTTGCAGGTGGTCCAGGGTAAGGATTTTATCCAAATAAGTGTTCCAAATGAAAAAAGAGACTTTGGAGGGGATGCCTGGGATCTAAATGAATTTATGGGGAGTACTCACTCGACTGGTTCAAAAGCTCCCAATGAAGGGATTTGGCTGTAAAACTACCTTTGCTGTTTATGATCCATTCCCAAGAATCCCGCTTAAAGCTATCAGGTTTAAGCTCCTCCAAGAATCTAAGAAGACTGATAATCTCCTCAACTTCCCAATAACAAAGATTGTGCCTAAAAGTAGGGCACCAAATATTGCCTTCAAAATCGAAAGATTCGGCAATAAACAAATGTCTATTGGAGGCCAACAAATAGAGGGTATTGAACCTATCTTTGAGAGGGGCATTCCCCACCCAAACATCCTCCTAAAACTTAATCTCCATCCCCGACCCCAACTTGAACCTAATAAAACTCCAAAGCACCGCCGTCATCTTTAAAATAGACTTCTAGATCTCACACCCATGCCTAGCCCAAACCTCATTAGATCTCCAAACATTAAGCTTACCAAATCTAGCTACCACCGCCCTCCTCTAGAGAATATCTCTCTCAGACCCAAAACGCCACCACCATTTAGCTAGGAGCGCACGATTATGATGCCTCACTTGTCTAATCTCCAAACCTCCAAACACAACCGACTTACAAATCATCTTCTAGTCCACAAGATGGAAATGATGACACTAAGTGGAATCATTCCATAAAAAATTTCTAAAGATAGATTCAATTTTCATAGCCACAAAAACATGGATCGTAAAAAGGGAAAAAAGATAGTTGGGAATGGACATCAAAGTTGCCTTAATCAGAGTCAATCTACCAACTTTCAAAAGAAGGGGGGCTTTCCACATGTCCAGTCTGCCAAAAATTCTCTCAATAACCGGATTCCAGACCACCTTGGATTTAAAGCTTGTACCCAAAGGCATACCAAGGTAAGAAGAAGGCAAAATACCAATTTTACAACCCAACACCCAAGCTAAATTCTCTATATCCCTAACCTCCCTAACTTGGAAAATCTCATTCTTGGCCAAATTAATTCTCAAACCTGAGACCACCTCGAAGCACCGAAGGATACACCTTAAATAACTAATTTGCCTAACATCCACCTCACAAAAAATCATGGTATCATTCGCAAATTGGAGATGAGAAACTGCCACATTCTCATCACCCACAGAAAAACCCGAAATGAATCCCATTTCTATTTTTTTAATCATTCTACTTAGCACTTCAGTC
Source organism: Platanus orientalis (assembly GCA_025762735.1). NCBI lineage: Eukaryota > Viridiplantae > Streptophyta > Magnoliopsida > Proteales > Platanaceae > Platanus > Platanus orientalis. Next base: position 8,075 of record JAOXJP010236217.1, on the reverse strand, counting down.
ACCATGATAAATAAGAAGGGAGAAAGGGGATCGCCTTGCCTCGACCCTCTAGAGTTCCTAAAGAAGCCCGTAGGGGAACCATTTACAAGGATCGAGAAAGAGACAGACCTAATGCAAAAGTGAATCCAACTTCTCCATTTCGGTCCAAAGTCCATTCTAAACAAAATGTAATCCAAAAAGTTCCAATTTGCACAATCATAAGCCTTTTCCAGGTCCAGCTTACACATCACTCCATTTATGCCAGAACATCTTCTATCCTCAATGCATTCATTAGCAATGAACATACTATCCAAGATCTGCCTACCGTCAACAAAAGCCCCTTAAGGTTGCGAAATAATGCTTTTCATGACCAATTTCAACATTAACTTCAAAATATTATGCCATCCAAGATTTTTTTTTCTTAATTTTTTTTTTTTATTTGACAAGTCTATTTTAGTTAGAAGATCGAGAATATAAGATTTTATTTTATTTTATTCTCAATGTAATACCTAATGTACGAAGTAAATGAGTTGAAGATGAATATTTGAAAAAGAAGACACGTGTGTTGTATCCCATGATTCTCTCTCCTCTTGGAGTGTGGTATCCCCTCTCTTCTCTTCTCCCCCATGAATAAGTAATCTTTGCTTTCTTTTTTACTCTTCGTCTTCCTCTCTCTTTCTCCTTTATTCTTCTTTCTCTGTTTTTTATTTTCTGGTTTCTTCCCATAAACCTAAAAACAACAAACTTACGGATATAATTTCGCAAACCAAATCAACTCCAAATTCGACGAAATTTGGAATAGTGGTACATCTTAGACCCAAGATTCACCATGTTTGATCAGAGAATCTTTTGACTCACAGTCAGGGGTATTTTGGTCATTTCACATCACTACTCAAAATTTTCCAGAATTTGAATTTTGGCCTTCTTTCTTCTCAATTTGTGATTTTTCTAGATGTATCCTACATCATAATACCTTCTTTTGGCTCCATAGGTGGTGTTGTCTAAGACCATTAAAATTTGTAGTCCCATCCATTTTCAACCTAGTATCTAATAATTTAGCTACAATGATTGATTATTGGAAGGAGGATGGACATAGAATGATTGGAATATCCAACTCCCTTGCTTCTTTAATGATTGGGAAATTGATGATTTTGCTAGCATGCTTGGGCTCCTCGATAACAATAGGCTTTGTGGTGATAGGGTGGATGTTAGAAGATGGATCTTAGAGCCCAATGGTGTGTTTTCAATCAAGTCATGATGTGATTCATTTGATAATAGGGCATTGCCTTTTTTCCCTTAGAAGTTGGTGTGGGGTTGTAGAGCTTCCTCTAAAGTGTTGTTTTGTGTTTGGACTGCCCTTAAAGGTCTTATCCTCACGAGCGATAATCTCCGGAAAATAAGTTTCTTCATTCCTAATATGTGTCTCCTTTGTAGGTGACGCAAGACAGCCTAGGGGTGGCTGCAAACTTGCGGGTTATGGACCCACAAATTGATAACAAGGAGGGTTTAGGTTTCCAAGATTTTTGGGAAATAAATTTGAAAAACAACATTGAGGCTCTTTTTCTTGGGTTAAAATCACTTAGGTTTCAAGAATTTATGGTTTCAATAAAGAAAATCAATAATCATAGTTCCAAGCCTTTAACCCACCACACACGAGAAAATCAAGAAAAGCAAGAGAAAGAAGGGAAATACCTAGTATTACAGCCTCTCACTACAAGAGTCAAGGTTCTTGGTCTCTCACCAAGGTAAATAAATTATAGGAATCTCTCCAAAGGGGAAACCAATCTCTGATTTTTAAAAAAGACTTAGCCGTGAGCCCAGAAAACCTTTTTCTTTATTAATCGATCAATCTTCATTCTTCATTAATAAAATTCTGCTTTACAAGTATATATATAGACTTTACATGTCAATATTTTCAAATCCCACTCCAACTAGACTTCTTAAAAAAATAAAACTCTAAAATAACTAAATCTCGTTATAAAGTAATACCTTGCCATTTTTTTGGCCAACTTTCCCAAATCACATCGGATTCTCAAGATATTGGTCCTGTTGGAAAGGTAACTGGATAACTTTTCAAAAGGCACCAAAATCAGCCCAAGCGTGTAAGTTTTGACCTTTCAAAATAAAAAACTCTTAAACTAACTGACAATAAACTAACCTAGATTAACCTAAAATTGATCAAATAAAAAAAGTCTGGCATACAAAAATTTTAAACCAAAAATTCCCAAAATACCCCTACATAAACCCATCAAATCTGAATAGGGGTTCTTTCTTGTTCCGCATCAGTAGGAGCGATGCAGAGTCTATTTACCATTTATTAATTAGCTACCCTTTTGCTTCTGAAGTTTGATTGTCGGTGGTTCAAGAGGTGGGGTTGTGTTGGGTTGCCCTGGATACTCCTGGTTTTTTGGAGCAATGGACGAGCTTTGGAATGGGTCACAAAGGGAAAAGGATCTGGAGGATGTGGATTTTGGCTATTTGGTGGTCATTGTGGCTGGAACATAAGAATTTTGACAATTATTCAAAACCTTCTTTTAAGGTGTACAAAAGAGCTTGGGATAGGTGTATTTGGTGGGCTTCAATTTGTAAAGAATCCTCTTCTTATTCTTTTGTGGATATTAAGCTAGGTTGGGTTAGTATTGTTAAAGGTTGTGAGCTCCCGCAGTTTTTTGTAGGGGCTTGTTGTTTTTTTGGCTTTGGGGTGCCTAATCCCCTTTCCTTAATGAATTTTCTCTTATCAAGGGATCAAGGAAAGGACTTGGTTCAGGTTTCCAGTTCCTACCTCCTGATCTTGTGAATTTGATTACACTTGTTTGTAACTCAAACTGTGTATGCGAATTTTGGGTGCTGGGACAGCGTGGGGTGCATTGAGTTTCAAAACACATGAGCATTAGCGTTGTTTACCAATCCAATCCAATGATGTAGCTGAGTAAGGAGGTTTCATTCTTGAGATCAATACCCGGGATGAAGCAAACCATAGTGATAGAACGTAAATCTCTGGATTTCTGGGATGAGTTTGAGGGCAACCGTAGAGTTATTCGAATTATAGAGAGAAGGAAAGCCTTTTCGGCATTTGTTCGAGTTCAAAAAACTAATCTTCAATGGCTTTGCAAAGTCTTTGATATGGCGTTCAGGGAAACTGATCCAGAGGTGGTTATTAGGTCTTTTGGTGATGGAAAAAGGATTACACTAGCAAAAGGGGGAATGAATGCACTTGGGAAGTTCATCAGGTTATCGGACATCGAGAGAAATGGGAACTGTTTCTCGATCATGATCCCGAGTGGTCAGAATGCGTCAGGATGGGCGAACGTGGCTTTCATTCTTAGGAGATCCATCTTGAGCTCTCTAGTGGGGGGTGCGATTGGGTCTCTTCCGGCAGTGGACTCTAAATTGATTTTCCCTCTTCTTCCTACTATGGTGGGTGATGGAGGTTTGAGGGGGATCACCCAGGTGCCGGAAGGTAAAAGCATTTACTCTAGATGTGAGGGGGGAGGTAACCACGACAGGGTGTGGGATAGGGTGATGGTCTGTTACCGCCAGGGTGTTGCCACGGTGTGGAGCAAAATTGCCTGTGGTGTGAAATGGATTCTGGGTGTTAATTCCTCCCTGGTCTGGATTCCGGTAGATGATCAGAGAGCAATATTCTTATGCGCTAATTTTGAAGAGGTAGAAAAGTGCTATCGGTGGGGGGTAGATGCTAATCATGAGGACCTGTTCCATTTTTTGGAGTGGAACCTGAGATATTTCACCATTCAACGTCTATCCTTGATTAAGAGAAGATGGATTCGTATATGGGGTCTTCCCCTTCATCTCTGGAGCATTGACATATTCTTCAAAGTGGGGAATCTCTGTGGTGACCTACACTCGATTGACCGCAAAACACTAGACTGTGAAGAACTTAGATGGGTGCGTTTGGAGTTAGAAGAAGGGGAGATTGGTGGTATCCCCCGTTCGATTTCAGTGAGTGATATGGGGCAAAGTTACACTATGATGATTACTATAGAATGGGAAATTTCAATGGATCGGCAAGGGAGTTTGGAGGAATCGGCTGGTGGCCCTAGGTTGCCTCGTTTGTCCAATGTGATTGCTCCGGCACTAGAGCTCTCGTCGGCTGGTAGGGGTGAGGCCTATTTTGCTCAGATCCATGATGATCGTACGTTCCCGCGATCTCTTTTTGATTCGGACTGTCCAATCCAGCGAGAGGCGAGCCTGCTGGGGATTGCGTGTCTGCAGACCACCGCTTGTGTCACGCCGGAGTTGTCGTTTCTGGATGGAGTGTCCAGTTATTCTGCGGATTTGGGGGAACGTCATTGACAAGAGGAAGAAATGGTTCATCACATGAGGAACAGGTCCCTAGAACAGTTTGGTTTTAGGAGGTGGTTTTGATGGTCCTAGTAATAGAGCAAAGTGGTTTGTGGTGGGACCCAAGGGGAAAGTTATGAAGGAATTGGGGCAACCGACATCTCTGGTTGTTGAGTCGAGCCAAGGGGGGTTATGTGGTGAGAATCTAATAAAGGGGGGGTTGTGGACGTGGTCTCAACCAAAGTTGTTAACCAAACTAGGCCAGTTGCTAAGGACCTGAGGCCCATTGAGTTTCGGCATGCAACTGGGAGTGGGCCGAGTCCGGTTGATGAAATGGGGGGTTCGTTGCAGGTTAATACTCAGAACCTGGAGTATGGGCTTGCTTGGAAGGAATGAAGGTCCATTGTTAATAAGCCTGTCATTGGGTCGGTAGCTACTGGGGCTAATAAAGGATCATTAGGGCCCCCTAAACAGATCAAAATCGTAGATAATTGGGAGGAAGGGCTCGCTCCTCAGGATGATGAACGATCGTCGTCTTCTTTCATTGATGCTCTGAGCAAGGTTACAGGGGGTGCTGATCGTCGTTATGACGTGGTTGTAGAGGAAATCGAGGCAAATATTAGCAAATATGGAGTGGGGTGGATGATTGACCAGGTGAGAAGGGGCTGTCTTAAATATTGGTGATTCTCATGCCGATTGGGCATCGCGGGTGGAGGAGTCGGCCTTCTTTTCCCTGTCGCCAGAAGATGTAGAGCTTCTTGAAGATTGGGAGGTGCCGGGGGAAGGTGTGGAAGGTACGTCTCCTATGTGGGGGAGGGATAAGTGTTCTGTTGAGGTTCCTGCGGAGAACCTTGCTCTGCTGTTTTGTTTCCCTGTGGTGATAGATGAGGAGGGTAGTCAGGCATCGTCTCTGGAATCTGAATCTTTTGCTCCTGTTTGTGGTACCGTTATTTTATTCCCTTCTTCTTCTTCGTTGGAGAAGGGGGTTTCGTGTTCTTCTAGGGGTCCTGCTTCTAAGCTGGGAGACTTGGCTCTGATGGTTCATGGGGAATCCTGCAATGGGTGGTCTGTTCATTCTGAGGTGAGATTAGGGGAAGGGGGAGAGGATTGTCAAGGGAATCTGTCTTTGGTAGGGGGAGCAACTCCAGATCATTTAAGCTGTGCGGATGAGGAGTTTATCTTCACAGCGAAGGGCCTCCTCCATCAGGTTCATTATTCAAAACCTTTGTATCTATTATCTAAATTCTATGAGCCTGCTATGCATCCTGTTTCGGATTTGTGCAGGAGAATTCGTTCGCCTGTAAGGGGTAAGGGCTTTATCCAATTGAATAATGTTGATAACGGGAGCCCATGTGCCATAAACCAAAATGTAGGGAGTAGTTTAGTGGTTTTTGAGAGTCCAGATCCGGTGATCGATGAAGGTTTGGTTGTGGAGGTTGAACCGTTGACTAGTTTTGAGTGTGGTGATGTTTTAAGCAAGGAGGCGGGGGTTAATGAGGGACCGGAAGAAGGTATGGTTACCCCGAAACGTCTCCTGTTAAAGGAGTCTATCTCCCCTTGGGGGGTGGCCGAACGTAATGGGGAGGTCTTATCTGAATGGGTGATTAACAAGTTAGGGGATTTTGGCCCTTTTTTAGGTATGTCTTATGAGGGTTTTGAAGAGGAGCTCATGGGCCTATTTAGAAAGATTGAATTTCGTAGAACGGGTATGGGGGTCCAAGCAAGCGGGACTGATTCAGTGAGGGATAAAAGACTAGGGAAAGAACTTAAAAGATTGGAAAGTAGCGTGAATTATGAGAGGAGTAAAGGGACGAGGTGACGGAGGGGTGAGGAAAGAAAGGGGTGCTTTTATTGTGGTCCATGGATCTTAAAATTCTCTCTTGGAATGTTAGAAGGATGGGAAATAGGGATAAGAGTACCACTATCTTTGAGAATATTGGGGATTCAAGTCTGGATATTCTTTGTTTGCAAGAGAAGAAAATCCAGTTGATGTCGGATTTGGTGGTTAAAGAGGTCTGGGGGCCTAGGCTTAGTCGGTGGTTGGTGCTTCCGTCCTGGGGAGTCTCTGGGGGAATTCTTGTGATTTGGGATGTGGATAGGATTGAAGTGTTGGATCATGTGTTGGGGGCTTTCTCAAGCTGTGAGGTATAGAGTGAAAGGAAAGTTGGATGAGTGATCGTTTGTGGGGGTGTATGGTCCCAACCGTAGTATGAAGGTTAGTGATTTTTTGCAGGAGTTGGATGATATTAAGGCTCTGTAGGACTTGCCGTGGTGCATTGGGGGAGATTTCAACCTTATCAGATTTACTTGGGAAAGAAGTGGTGCAAATGTGTCTAGTAGGGATGTGAAAATGGACAATTTTGGGGATTTTATCGACAAATGGGGTTTGATTGATGGGCTTCTTAAAGGAGCCAAATTCACTTGGTCTAACTTTCAGCAAAATGCCATTTTGAGTAGACTTGATCGATTCTTTTTTGTGGGGCCTAGGAGGAATTGTTCTCGGATCGCTCTCAATCGGTGCTATCGAGAACGACTTCGGATCACTTTCTTATTTGTTTGGGGATATGCAGGACCGTTGACGGTCCGAGTCCCTTTAAATTTGAGATGTGGTTTCTGGAGTTAGACTTTATGGATGTGGTTTCCAATGAGTGGAATCGGGTGGAGTTCTCAGGTAATCCGAGTTTGCCCCCAAACTGAAAGTTTTGAAGTTTAGGTTGAAGGGGTGGAATAAGCATTCGGGGTCGTCCCTAAAAGGTTTCATGGATGAGTGTAAGAAAAGGATTAGGGTTTTGGACTTGCTTGAGGAAGAGCGTCCTTTGTCCAGCCTGAAGCACAGTGAGAGAGTGAGTCTTAAGAAGGATTTTATGGGCTCGGCTATCCTAGAAGAGATCTTTTGGAGACAGAGATCCTGAGTTAGGTGGTTGAAGAATGGAGATAAAAACACAATTTTTTTTTCACAAAGTAGCATCCCATCATAAGATCTCCAACGGGTTATATGGTTTGAATATTAATGGGAGATGGTTGCAGGATCAAGGGGAAATCAGGAAAGACGTGGAGGATTATTACGGGAATCTCTACAGGGAGGATTAGTTTGTGTGTCACGGTCTGGATGGGATGAGTTTTGATAGCATATCAGGGGAGGATAGAACTTTGCTTGAGAGGAGGTTTTCTGAGGATGAGGTGTGGAAGGTTGACTCAGGAATGAAGGGTGATAAAGCTCCGGGCCCTGATGGTTTTACCATTTCTTTCTTTCAAAAGTGTTGGGACATTATAAAATTTGACTTGATGGAGGTGATGGATGAATTTTACTGTTCAGAAGAGTTCTGAGCATTTAAATGAAACATTTATAGTGTTGATCCCAAAATGTTCGGATGCTAAGGATATAAAGGATTATAGACCAATTAGTCTTCTAAGCAGTGTGTATAAGATCATCTTAAAGGTGTTGTCCTCAAGGTTAAAATTGGTGATGAAGACGATTATTGCCCAGCCCCAAAGTGCTTTTGTGAAAAGAAGGCAAATTTTAGATAGTGTCTTCATTGCTAATGAATGTATTGAAGATAGGAGGATGTCAGGTAGAAATGGTTTACTCTGTAAATTGGACATGGAGAAGGCTTATGACCATGTCAATTGGGACTTCCTTGACTATATTTTATCCAGATTGGGGTTTGGGGTGAAATAGAGGAGTTGGATGTTTTATTGTATTAAATCGGTCAACTTCTCGGTGCTGGTTAATGGATGCCCGGTGGGGCATTTCAGGAGTTCAGGGGGTTTACGGTAAGGGGATCCCCTATCTC